>MQRK01252084.1:3553-19318 GCA_001938485.1 Girardia tigrina | reverse complement strand
TTCATCCCGGGGATGAAACGTTAGATGAAACGTCCGGGGATGAACCATATTATATATATATATATATATATATATATATATATATATACAGTCCTAGAACCGATAAGGACTGTTCATCCTGGACTATTCATACAAACAATAATAGAAAATGGAAATAATTTTTTTTTAAAATAATTGGATGTTAAATTATTAAAATAAAACATGTAAAAATGAATTAAATGTATCTGAAACGCAAAGATATAAATTTATTTTAGATATCTAGAACTACTAGTTCTTTAGTTATTTAAAAAGTGTTAATTGTGGGATAAATGTGCAATTGCTTTCAGATACATCAGGACATCCGCTCTTCCGTAACCGGCTATAGCACGTCTGACTCTGTCCACTAAGTCTCGATATTTCTTGACACCTATTTCGTGGATTCCTGTAGCCGCTTGCATGAATGCTGCCTTATGTTTTTGACAATCCTTCTCCAACCCTTCGATGAGCAACCACATTGAAGGATGACTGCACATGAATAAGGATTGAATTCCATGATTATTTATTCAAAAATTATTATTTATTCAAAAAGTTATTTATTCAAAAATTTGATGGGATGAGCTTTTCACATAAGTCCCTCACAATAAAATTTTCAAACTCACGCTTCACTGATGCCAAGTCGCTTTGTCGGATTAGTCATATAGGCCAGGCCAAATTATGATTATATTATTAAGTTTAAGTTAATCAATTGGATGAACAGTCCGGGGATGAACCGTCCTCTTAGATGAAACGTCCGGGGATGAACAGTCCGGGGATGAACAGTCCTAGAAACCCTGAGAACATAGGACAAGGTCTTTTAAAAATTTCGTTGTAATTCTACTTGTTATAATTTATTAAACTCATCATCTCTAAAACGTTAAAATTTCTCATACAATAATGTATCGAATTATCTCGAACAAGTTAACTTAGATTTGGAAGTTAAATGGATTCCTCTACTGATTTCTTAACACAGACAATACATTCTTCAGATAGTCGAAGGATGTCCTCGTGTTGACATTCTTATATTATTTATATTTACATAAAACAGCTTCATTTATATTCTTATAAAATGAAATCCGAAACATTTTTACTCTTTCAGCATCAAATAAGCAAAACACAAAACAATAATTTCTAATGGATGATCACTTTTCTATTGTTTGTCTGATATGAAAACTGATCTTCCATCGAATTAGAACAAACTACCCAGACTCCTTTGCGCTTCCATCATGAAATCTGTCTGATTTGTCTTCCCAACATTCTGTAAATAAAGCCCATTAGTTGAAGAAAATATCCAAATCAGTAGGACAATTTCACTACAAATTTGAGTATAAAAGAATATTTCTAAAGCTATAAATACACTGTATTTTGCCGTGAAAAGTATGTAACATATTTCTCCAAGATTCTATAACATTTGTATCGCGTCTTAATTATTGTGAGGCATGTTAGAAGGTTGCTTATTTGCATGTAGTATATGCCAGCGTGGTACTATCTACAATCTAATGATTAACCCTTAGTAGCCTGATTTACGAAAGTGATTTATTTTTAATATTACTGTGTTTGCCTGAGGGTCTAGATGAAGGGAAAATAGCTAAAAAATCACAATATTTATTTTACATATTTATTTAGAAAAAAACAGGTATCAATTTTGATACTTCAGACATTAACGTCATAAAGAGCATTTAAAAGATTGGTATCAAAATTGAAACTCTAGGTTATTAAGGGTTAATATGATTTATTTTACAGTACGGTTATACAGACAAACGACAAAGTAAGAATGATTATTAGAAGAAAATGTGTACCAAGATTGTAACAGACGAATGTCGAACCACAACGACAGATGTATCACCGAAACAATTTGTGAATTATGAATATAATTGTGAAACAATTTCTTTCTTTGGAGAAAGTCGCCTTTAGTGTTTGCAATGAAGGTCAACGTAAGGAATATACTTTTATAGATATATTTTTAGTCTTTTCATTTAAATTTAAACTTTATTAGTTTGGAATACGTTTAAGTAAAACTCTTTATTTTCTTCAATGGCATTTATTTAGATTTGAGGTAGAATGTACTTAGTTTCTTATCACCGAGAATAAAACCGTTTATGTAATTTTATTATTTTTTCCTCTAGTAAGTTTTGTCTTCCTTAAAAAGAATACTTTTAAAGTTTCCTCAGAATTTTTGTTTGTTTAGATTGTAATATTTATGTCGAGTTTTAACTTGTAATTTTCTCGATAATGTTTTCGACATTATAGAGTGTAAAGGCTTTTCCTGGTGTGTTGTTTAATTTAGCAGTATGCAGAAATGATCGCATAACCAGAGTTTCTTTGCTTCTGTTTTGATTAAAGTTAATTGTTTGGTTGCAGTATAATGAGTTTTCTTTCATATGGTGATTTTCGGTGTATTGATATGTTGCACTAATGCTTTTCTTCTTTAATCAATAAAGAATAGAGGGAATAATTTAATACACCCCAATATTGTAAAAACAGGATAAGGATGTTGGTTTTTCGTTGTATTAACTTAGAGCGGCTGTAACCATGGTAACGGTAACCGTATCTGTAGCAACCGTAACCCTTTCCCATGCAACAGTAGAAAAAAGTGCTAATCAATCTCTGCACAGTGCCCAGATGTGCTAATCGATATTTTTAAAGTGTTAATCAATAGTACACATTGTGTCGTATATTTCTCATGTGCTAGTACAGTGCTATTTAGGCTGTGATAATATGAAAAAAAATGTGATAATATGAAAACCGAAAAAGAGAAGAAAAGAAAAAAAGAATGCAGATGTATTGAGAATACTAATGTTTAACATAAATTATAAAAGAATTGAAAAGACGACCAAGTATAGAGTTTCGTATAAAGAATAAAAGTGTACAGTGCCTGTTGGACACAGGGGCCCGAGTCAATGTTATTAAAGCAGAGATTATCAAGGATATGAAAGATATCAAAATAAAAGAAACAAAAAGACGAATACACTGTGCAAATGATTCGAAACTTATAAAGTATGGAATTGTGCAACTAAAAGTGATAATTGAAAGGTTAGTGAAAACGATTGATATTTTTGTAGTTAAAGATATAGATCCAGAAATGATAACAGGAATAGATTTTTTGGACAAATTTGGAATTAAGTTGAAGAAAGAACCATCTTACACAGAAAATATATTAGTAATACGAAACAGCCCCTCTGATGAGGATAGACTAAAAAGAATTAAAGAGCTGTACTAAAAGAAATTGACGACCAATTAATGGGACTTTTAACAGATTATAAATCAATATTTATGGCCGTCAAATGGGATATTGGAAGAACCTTACTGACAAAACATAAAATCGAAACGCATGGAGAACCGGTATTAGTGAAACCGTATCGACAGCCGAAACATTTCGAAGAAAAATTAGACGATATCATTAGAAATTATGAAGAAAATGATATTATAGAAAAGTCCAGTTCCCCGTGAAATTTCTCCTTGGTATGTGTTTGGAAAAAGGAGAAACAATTAAACAAAATCACTGTCAGACCTGCTTTTCCAATGCCAAATGTAGAAGAGATGCTGAGCACACTAAATGGAGCAATGTACTTTAGTACGATCGACTTAGGAAGCGCATACCATCAAGTAGAGCTGGAAGATGAATCAAAAATCAAAACTGCATTTTCAACAAAGAATGGTCAATACTGTTTCAAGAGAATGCCGTTCGGAATTGCGGCGGCACCAACAACGTCCCAAAAACTAATGGTAAAAGTTTTGGGCGAATTGAACTGGAAAGAGGCAGTTGTATATTTGGACGATATTTAAATTTTTGCAAAAGATAAAAAGGTTAACCTCAAACGAATTGTAAAATAAAGGAATCTGGTCTAAGAATAAACCCTAAGAAATGCCACTTCTTGGTTGAAAGGAAAAGTTTTTAGGATACGTGATCAGCAAAGATGGTATAGAAACAGATCAGACAAAGATCGATGCGATTAGAAAGTTTCAGAACCCTTCATGTGTTTTAAGAAGTTTTTTAGGTTTAACATACTATTACAGAAAATTTCTTAAAGACTACGCAAAATATTCAAAAGTATTAGAAGTGCTGTGTGGAAAGAATAAAGATAAAAAAATAATATGGACGGAAGAATGCAACGAGGCATTTCAGAAATTAAAGGAAAAAATGATCAAAACACTAATACTAGCATATCCAGATTTTGAAAATGAGTTCATATTGGTTACAGACGCCAGCTTTGATACCATTGGAGCAGTGCTATCACAGAAAGATATATATGGAAGAGAAATAGTGATTGCATATGGATACCACAAAATGAACAAGCATGAATTGGGATACTGTATTACAAGAAAGAAACTGTTGGCAATCTACTATTTTACGCAACACTTGAAACACTATTTTTACGGCAAAAAATTTTTATTAAGAACAGATCACAAAGCTATCACATTTATGTTGACGACAAAGAATCCAAAAACCAAACAGTTTCCAACTTGGATAAATTTTCAGATAAATTCAGGTAAGAGACGGCACATGAACTCGCAAACGGGCATGTGATACAAGTACCGCGTGTGGGATAAGCCGTTCACATGCGTGTACGCCTATACTTGGCACATATGCCAACACGCTCCTCACTCCCATTCCAATCCCCCCGGACTTCCGCCGGGCGCCGCCGCCCTTTCCGCTACGTGTGTCGCGACCGCTGCTCATTCATTCTCGTCTTCTTCGAGTGATACCATTGCTTCCAAAATGATCATTTCTGTGCCTTCCAGTACCAATGCGAATACTAACGTCACTAATATTAGTAGTAATTATAACAATAACGACAACAATATTAATATAAATAATAACAACACACTAAATATAAATAATAACAACACAATAAATATAAATAACAACAATAATAATAATAAACATAAATCAGATCAAGTTGAAAAGATTGCGATTTGATTTTTGATAGAAATAAATAAAAAAATGTTCGCGAATGAAAACCGAATGGCGCCTTATTTTGGGTCGTGTCGTGTGTACAGTCGTGCGTACTGCTAGCGTGAGTTTTTTGTTGTTATTATTATTATTGAGTATAATTATTACGATTACTATTGTGTGTCGGCAACGCGATTGTCCGTTGCGTATTCTTTCCATATTAATATTTGCTCATTCACATTTGTGTTTCATTAAATAGAATTTTACTATCTTTATATTATATTTATTATCCATATGCGAATATATCGAGGCGAATATCTGATTCTGTACATACGGTATTTTGGCCGATGCGGCCCCCCTCCAATTATCATTATTATTATAACTATTATCTCTTGTTTTGTGTGTGTGTGTGATTGTGAGTGCTGAATAAATTGCGATTTTCACTGGATTGATAATTTGATTGGAATTTATAACTATTAATTTTTGTTTGTTTTTGATTATATTATTTAATTATTTTTGTTACAATAGCGATTGATATTTTGTCTATTAATTTTACTTAATTCTTTTGTGATTTTGTTCTGAGATCTTTTTCACTGATTTACTTATTAAAATATCGAGTCAGTCATCGGCATTCTCAGTTATGTAAGCTTCATATAGTTTGCGTATTAGAATTAATCTAGTGTTGCGAGACAGAATATTTATTAACAAGTTAATTATTTAACGAGTTTATCGACGAGGGGTGATAGCAGTCGAATGTGTCTCTTCAATATTGATATAAACACCTTTATCTGCTGCTGAAGTTGCGGAGATAAAGAATCGTCAGAGACTTGTCAGTGGATCATCATCGATATTGAAGAAGGTCTCATAATGTATTTATATAATGTAGAAGCAATTTTCCCTTTTGCTCATGCAGTACCTAAATGGTTGGATATTGCTGTTATTTCATACAGTCTCCATTTTCGATATAATTGTATCCATATTTAAATATTTCTGTTGTACAGTACAATTTACTATTGCAGTCAAACTCAGTTAAATCAAAGGTGATTTGGTTACAGAACAAGTTTCCTATTTACTTATTATTTTAGTTTTATTATGTTGACATATGGAAATATTTTTTTAAATAATAATTATGTTCGTTTATCTCGAATTCAACAGAAAAATAGTCATTTGGGTGAAACCTTATGCTTCAAAAATGCAGAGTACCATTTTTCGACTAAGAAAAAATGATAATAAATTTCTAATTCAACAGTAATCTTGACTTGTTAAGTCTTTATTTTCATATCATGTCAGAGCATTAATGTTATCGAGCAGAGAAGAAACAGTTTCGATTTGCATTAAACGATGATAACTCTTTATTTGGTATTCTCTTCTTGCATCGAAACATGAAGTTTTAGATTATAACCTTGTCCATAAGTTGCAATTTTGATGTAGTATTTCGAGGCAAAAGCAACAGTTTCATATTTTAAACATTTTTAATACGTGTATAGATAAAGTAGGTTGTCGATAATCCTAGTGAGACTGCTGCTGTGTTTCATCATTCTATGACCTGATTTCCTCAGTAGCTCCTTAAACAATAAACCGGTGATCCAGCCTTTCTGATTTGCTTTTTATGAGACTAGTAATTTTCAAACGTTTCTGCAGTTTTTCTTTTGGCCAAATTACCCGTAGGTGAAGCTTTCCATCTGTCATACTAGCACCGATAAGAATAGAGATGGGCACGTTTAGCGTTTAAACGTTTTCGTTTTTTAGGACGTTTAAACGTTTAGCGATTTCTAAACGAGCTTATACTTATAAAATTTGTATTTTTGACATATTTTTTTCATAAATGAATTAAATTTTTTTTATTCGGCGAAAATTACGTAATTCACGAATTCGGCAATTATAAAAATTCGGCAAAACAGATCATATTTACTGCAGCTAAAAATTTTATAAATAAAAATATCTCGGTACCAAAACGGTCTGGGACCAAAATGGCGGTACCAAAACGGCCTGCTCTCTATTTTTGTAATTTGATTTATAGAAGTAGTAAATTTGTTAATGATGATTAAATATTTATGATTAGTTGTTTTATCTTCATTTTTATTTTCACCAATACTACAACACTCGTTTCGGCATTGTTTATTTTTTTCAATCCTTCTGAATGAAAAGTTCTTTGGATGATATTTAAAATCAGGTTTTAAAGAATTCTTTAATAAAAGATCCTTATGGAAAATTATCTTTCAGAATAGTCTAACCTTATTAATATTACAAATTGAATATTCATATAATTTTATCAGAATCTTTTTCTTAACGATTACATAACTCAACAATTTTTACACAAATCTAATCTAACAAATGGATAAAAAATTATGTACAAAAAATTTCTATTTCTTCAAAAATTTTCATTATAATAAAAAAAGATTATTATTCAATTTAAATGCATAAAATATTTTCCTGTTTTTATAACAAAACTATAAGTTAATTTTAAGTTGAAATTTATGATTCTAATTTTATGATGCTAATCATTGATTTAAATGGAGAAAAAATATTAGGAAGATTTTATACAAATGAATTTCAAAAATCATCTTTTTAAAGACTTTCTCATACTTCGTACTTTCTCATACTTTTACTTAAAAAACTTACTTTTTTATTATAGTTGTTGATTTTATCACTGTTGTTTTTATATTTGTGCTTTTTACAGGCATATTTTGCTCCTTTGATAATTTTTTATATTTTTAGATATCAACTTAGATCATTTCAACAGTAAACATCTTTCCATTCTTTGTTTGTATCTGACAATGTTTCTCTTCTAAAATTAAACAATATGCTTTTGCTTTAAAATCAGATGATTTTGTAATGTGAACTGTAATATCACAACCATTTACAGAAAGTTTTTCATCTTGAGCAGAAACATCAAAACAGAAAATTGAGTATAAATTTTTAAAATCTCTAATATTTAACTGCGGTATAACATTAAATTCTTTGCACATTTTCACATAAGCTAAATACGGTTCCATCTGTTTATTTCCTACAGCATCAAATTCCATCTTATTTATAGGATAGTAAGAGTTATTAATCTGAACTCTTAAACTTGTTATAGCATTAGCTCCATCTTTTTGAATAAACAATGAATTATTTTTCTCAATTGAAGTAGTTAAATCTTTAAAAGCTACTAAAACATATCTTGGTCTAGAATTTGTTAAACTTACCTTCCAACTCATATTTGTACTTCCAACTGCAAGTTCGTTTGTTGTTATGTTTCTATTTAAAAAATTTACAGAGATTGGTTTATCTTTATTCAATCTTTCCAATAAAGCAATTTCACTTCTTGCATTAACAGTTAATTCAGGAATCCATAGCTCTAGTGATTCTATCTCAACCTTTCCTGTTGGTTTTGCTGCTGCTGCTCCAACTCCTGTTTCAGTTCCATATAAAATGTCTTCATCATTTAACTTTCTATTTAAAATAATGTTAATTGGTAATAAAAATACAACTCTATTATAATTTTCCAAGAATCCAAATAAGGTATTCAGTGGAAATCTTCCTTCAAGATGATATACTTTATCAGCTTTTAGTTTCTCATCGCCGTGATATAATTCTTTTCTTATAGAAAAGTTAGGATTCTTCTCAGTTTCTTTACCTGTATCTGGTATCCATTCTATCGATTCTCCATATGTTTCAGCTGTTACTTTGTCTAACATTACAAAATTTAACATACTTGAAAATTCTCCACAATTTCCTATGTTTTCAATTTCTGCCGAACCTAGTTGAAGTCTCATATTTTCAAACATTCTCGGAAAAAATTGTTTTCTAGAGTAACGGCTGAATCTGCAACAAATCCTGATAGTTTAATCTTATAATAAAAGAATGCCGCTCCTTAATTTAAATAATTGCTTGTTCGATTAATTTGAAACTTTATATCACCGTTCTTATTTAAATTTGTTAAAGAATCTACACTAGATGCTACTCTTAAATAATCTTCTTTTTTTAAATCATGGAGAAAATTTAGAGTTTTGTCTAAACAAAACAGTTGCCTCTGTGATAAATCTTCTTCCATTTTCTTATTTTTTATTAAAAAATTTTACTTTAAAAATGCCGAATTTGGAAGAAGAGTTAAAAAATATAATTGCATCAGGTGTTCCAAAACATGTGACTATAGATGGGAAAAGAGTTTATATTTCTAAAAAGATAATTAAACATTTACAAGAAAAAGAAGGAGGAATACTACCATTAGCAGCATTAATCCCCATAATTATGTCGGTTGTTGGTGGAGCAGCTGGAGCAGCCGGAGGAGTTGCCGGAGTTGTTCAATCTGTAAAAGAGAGTAAAAAAGCTGATGCCCAGAAAAAATTAGCTGAAGAAGAGTTACGAAGATTAAAAGAAGAGAAGAAAGTTGAAACATCTGGAACAATACAAGAAAAAGCGGCATCAGGATTATTTTTAAATCCTTATCAAGGAAGAGAAATCTCTGATTATTTGAGAAATATTTTAAAAACTTCAAATCTTCAAAATCCAGAAAAGAAGAACATTAAGACAATTCTTAAAAATTTGAAACATGGAGTCGAAATTAAATATTCTGGAGATGGTTTATTCTTAAATCCTTATAAAAATATTTAAATTTTTTGGTTTAAAAAATGTCAAATAATATTTCGTTTTTACAATATTCCATGAATAACTATCATGGTGTTGATACAAAGTCAATCAATACATTTTACAAACTTGCTACGTTAGACAAGGCTTTATCTATAAAATTAGAAAATCCAAAAACTACAAAGAAAGAAGTGGCAAAACAACTAAATATTTCTGAGAGAACTTTACAAAAAGTATTCATCTGATATAAATGAAGAAGTTTTTAAGAAAAGAAAACAAAAAACATCATTTAAACCATCTAAGTGTAGTACTTGTGAGTTTGTTTCCAAAAATACAGCTGGAATGTTAGCACATACGCGAGCAAAACATGTTGATGTTTATTTAGAATATAAAAAGCAGATTGAAACATCTTCTATTCAGCGAGTGGACAAAAGTGGGCATTTAGTAAACAACGAGTTGGTACTGAGTAAGCAACTAGTAAATGTCCAGAATGCAAAGCAGCTCACTCAAAATCCTAGCGAATTAAGCGATTTACTCGAAGCTTCCAAATTAATTAAAATTAATTTATTATAATTTTTTTCCCTTAAAAAATGGAAATCGAGCTTTATAATCAAGCTAAAGAAGATGTAAGAAACCAAGAACCTTTATCATTAAAACTTGAAGAATATAAGAAATGTAATTATGCAACAAAATAACTCATAGGAAAGCAAAATATGGTAAATGCTTTCTTATTAAGAGATGTTGTTGAGATACAAATCAATACGATTTTATTTATGGATAAAGAAATAGAAGTCTTAGAGGAAGAAAACAGTAAAATGAAAGAACTAATCTCAACACTGGACTTAGAGAAAATTCAAAAGATTTCAGCAATAAAGAAACAAGAATCTATTGTTGTAAATAGTGATGATTCTAAAAACCGTTTACTCAGAAGAATGAGAGAAGCTGGACAGTTTTATGAAAAACAAATAAAAAACTAAAAATAAAACACATAAATAATACAAAACTTACTATTTTATAAAATAAAACATCAGTATTTATCTTCATTCTATATTTGTCAAAAATTGATAAGACTTTTTCGAATTCAAAATTTAAAACATTTGTAGTATTTTCCATTTTTTAAGCATAAAAATGACATCATTTTCCAGCGAAGCTGGTAGGCTAAAGCCGTTTAACCCAGTTTTTAAGATGAATAAGATATCCTTTTTTCATCATCCTAACTTACCAACATGCTTTAGGATGCTAATTGTTGGCTCTTCTGGGTGTGGAAAGACAAATTTACTGTTAAGAATGTTACTAACTGACAACTTTCTTGACTATAACAACTTAATAATATTTAGTAAAACATTATCACAACCTGAATACCAGATAGTTTTTAACGGTTTTGAAAATAATTTAAGTAAAAAATCTATAAGATATATCTTTGAAAATCAAGAAAAATTATTCAAAGATGAAAATATTTCCATTGAAGAAGTTGTAGAACAGTATGCAATTAAACACCCTGATAACGAGAACATAAGTGTAAAGTTTTTCGATAATGTAAATGATGTCATTCCTCCAGAGAAGTTACCGAAAAATAAGAAAAATCTAATAGTTTTTGATGATTGTATAAATGAAAAGAATCAAAATATAATGGAAAAATATTTCACAAGAGGACGTCATCAAAATGTAAATGTTATTTATCCGTCGCAATCTTGGTTCGATTTAGACAAACGTAGCATTAGAGCAAACTCTAACTATGTAATTTTGTTTAAATTGAACAAAAAGGACAAGAGTTTAATTTATTCAGATATCTTAAGTAATGAAATTGAACCAGATGAGTTTAATGATTTGACGAAAGTATGGCAAGAAAAGTATGGATATCTAGCATTTAACCGAGAAGGCAGCCTAGTTATTCGAAATGATATTTTTAGTTATTAAAAAATGGTGTTTGAAGAAAGATTAGATTATTTAAAAAAGATAGTGAAGGAACAAAAGGAAATAAAAACAGATGCGATGGATAAAGCAAATGAACATTTAGGTTTGGTTAATACAGTTGTTGAGATGGAAAAGATTAAAAAAGAAGCACATAAATAGATGGAAAGTATTGATCCACCTCAAAACCAGCTTCAAATTCTGAGTAAAAATAAAGAAGAGATAGTAAATAAATTTTTAAGACAAAATAGTTATAAATCATTTGATATAGATTTTGAAATCCTAGAGAATCTTCCAATAACTATACGACCCATTATTCATAAAGTTGGAGGAAATCATGCTATGACCATTAATGGTGTTGTACATATGATAGCTGGTGATGATGAAAACAATCCTAAGATAATCAATCTATCAAAATATGGAATTAGTGATGGAAAAGAAGGTATATTCCCATTTACACATGAGTTGGAAAAATTAATAGGTGGACATGGTAGTGAAGATAAAGAAGAGATTAAGAAGTATTTACAAATATTAAAAGATGCAAAAGTAAAAGAAAATACTGGAAAATATCATAAACATCTTAAAATTAAAGCTGGTGTGCAATTTGAAGAAATTGAAGGAGATGGTTATGATCTTGAGGATAATGAATACATTCACTTTATGTCAGATAATCCAATTTTACTATTTATCGAGTTAAGAAAGTTATTAGCTGCGAAGAAGGCAGGAAATGACAACACTTACAATCAAGTAAATGCTATCTTGAAGAGATTATTAGAAACAAAAATTATAACAGCTGAAAAATATAAAAAGAATTTAGATAAACATTATTCATAAACATAAATAGATTTTAAAAGAAAAAAATGAATAAGTACTCAATAACTTTAACAAAAACATCAAATCAATCTGATTTTATAATACCATTCTCCGATTCACCAAAAATAAGGCAATTCCAAACAATAAATATTGAATGTGATATAGTAAAGTGATGGTTATACTCTTTTCCCGCTAATACAGTTCCTTTACGCGCTAAGATTGATGAGCGAATGAATTCACCACTTTATTTACCAATTAGCAAAAAAGTATTTAATGGTATTCATATTCGAATTCTTGATCAAGATGGAAAGTTGATTGATTTTAATGGTGTAGAAATTAATTTATTTTTACATTTAAGAGATCTAAAAACTTTTTATATTAAAAAATGGAAGATTTATTGAAAAAAATAATAAATTTAAACTCTACAAAGTTTTCAAGAACTATAAAAGCTTCATCGGATACATCAGATTTTAGAATTAATTTCCCCGTTCCACTAATGTTGGATAAAGAATTGAATTATGAATTAGGATTAATGTGGTTTTCTACTTATAATACTATTTATAATATTACAGATGATAATAATATTGTAAGACATTCAAAAGATGGTGGGAAAACTGAGACCGATTTAATCTTATCTCCAGGTGCTTATGAAATAAAAGAAATAAATTTGAAACTTAAAAAAACTTTAGGAGAGAAAAATATTTCACTAATTCCAGAAATTTCCACAGGTAAAGTTATAATGAATCTTGGAGAAAATGTTCAAGTTGATCTTACCCATGGACCTGGTCAATTGTTAGGATTCATATAGCGAGTATATAAAAATAGAATTAACATTTCTGAAAATCTTGCAAGAATTACAAATGTTCTCGATATTAACATTGAATGTGATTTAGTAAATGGAAACTATTCAAATGGGCAATTGGATAACATTTTATATTCTTTTCCAGCCAATACAGTTCCTTTGGGGTACAAGATCATAGAAAGAATGAATCCTCCAAATTATTTACCCGTAAAAAATGATAGGAAGTATTCATATCAGAGTTATTGATCAAGATGGAAACTTGATTAACTTCAACGGGGAGAAAATTAATCTATATTTAAATTTGAAACAGGTTTAGATATTTTTATTTTAAAAATGATAAGTTTACAACAATTTTTATTTAAATATGGTATTGATACGACAACTAATTTTGATTTAAAAGGTATAGCTGAGGATTTAGGAATAAAAGTAAAAGTTGTTATGCATGATGAATTTATACCATGTAAAAACAAAAGTTTCGTTATAAACCTAGATTCATAGAAAATAAAGGCAGTCATTGGGTCTGTCTTTATAAAAATAAATATTATTTTGATCCTTATGGTGTTTTACCTATAGAAACCGCCGAATGTGAGATGTATAATACTTTACAAATTCAACCAGATGGAATCAAGATGTGTGGACAATTATGTCTATATGTTCTATATAATCTTGAAAAAGGTGTTAGTTTTGAAGATCTGGTGCTTCAGACATATGAAGAAATGCAAGATTTTTTTCTATAAAAAATGAGCTCTTGTAACAGATCGATTTACATCACTGGAGAAATTGGATTAAAGTTAGAAGATATCGATGTAAGATATATAAATGAAAAAGGTGATACAATGAAAGGACCTTTAGATATGAATGGGAATAAAATCATTAATGCTTCTTCACCTGTTGAGGATAATGAAGTTGTAAATAAAGAATATTTGAAAAAGAAAGTTGATAAAATTAAAGAAGATCTGAATAAAGCTAATGAAAATATTGATAAAAATAACAAAGATCTCAGTGAAAAGATTGAGAAAACTAAGCAAGATCTCAGTGAAAATAAAGATCTGAATACAAAATTTAATCAAAAAATTAATGATAAAATTGAAAAAATAATGATAATCAATGATCAGTTAGCAAATAAAAACGATATCATCAAATTAAAAGATGAAATTATTCAAAATATTACAAATATTATTCAATCTCAAATAAAAGATAATGATCAGAAAAAACTTCATGACAACCTTCGTAAAGTTTATCTAAATTTCATTCCAGATCAGTATAACCGTATAATCACTTATCTAGATCCAATATGGAGGGAAGAACCTTTTGTAACCGAAGAGAAGAAATTTATATATTTTCCAGGAAAGAGAGATGGAGAAAAACCACTAGATCTTATTTATAATCTTCCAGAAAAATACTTAACAATATTTATGGTTGTTAAATTTTTTGATAACATTGGGTTATTATATATCCAAAAAGATGATGAATATATACTTTCTTTATCAAAGCTTCATGTTTTCCATGAGAAGATAAAGAAAATGAAACCGCTTGAACAAAGGAAAAAATATTCAATTGTTATAGAAGTGAAAGAACAAAGAATACAACGCATAAGAATCACCAATAATGGAACATTAGAAGTTGAAAAACTTAACATAATCTTTCACAAACTTGAAATGGGGTAAGGTCATGGTGTTATATTTGATTTAATTATGCACAATAAACTTCTCGAAGAAGAGAAAATTGTTGAGATTTATAAATCATTTAACAAAATCCATAAAATTTACTCATAAAAATGGGTCGTAAAATGCCTCTCGAAAATGAAAATGAAAATGAGAATGAATATAATGAACAACATATATATCCTACAAATTATCCAACTATTCAAAGGAAGTATTCTAATGAGAATCCATCTGCTCCAATAGAATTAAATAGAATTAATGAGTTTTTATTGGAGAAAAAGAAACTTGAAGAAAGATTAAATCATTATAAAAAGATAAAAAAGAGATGGACTAAAGCTGATTCAATTATAAAAATTACTTGTCTTTCCATTGCTGGAAGTTTAACAGTTGCAACCTCTATTATTGGCGGATTAACCCCAGTTATTTTGGGAGCAAGCGCTGGAATTATTAGCGGTGTAATGGGAGGATTTGGTGCCGTTCAGTTATTTTTAGGGGAAGGTGTCTCTATTGGGGTAACAAGCAAAAAGAAGAAGATTTACCGTGAAATATGTGAACAATTAGAACTTGGTATCAATAAATTATATTTATTCCAAGTTAAAGCTTTAGAGGATAAAATTTTAACAACTGAAGAGATTGAAGAATGTCAACGTATAATCACTGAAATAAATGAAAAAATTAATCAACTTAAGAATGGGAAGAAATAATCTTTTTTCTTTGAAGAAAGAAGTTATAAAATAATTAAAGTTTAACTCTTTCATGTTGTAGATATCTAAGTCAGTAAAATTTGTTTCCATAACTTTATTTAATGTGTTCAGATTTTTTATTACTAAAAGTTTAACATTTCCATATGGTAAAGTATGTATCCCATCAGATAAAATAGCTCTTTTATCATCAAAATTATCTAATCCTTGTTTACTAAATTTAGTAAAATATAATTTATGTTTTTTATTATGTATTCTATAAAATAATATGAGTTCAGAATTTTCACCTTGGACACATAATTTATAATCATTAAAATTAAAATTATCTTTTACAGCACCTGGAACTCCTTTTGCTCTTATATGATCTTGAATACTACCATTTATTTTATCTAGTTT
>MQRK01252083.1:0-19798 GCA_001938485.1 Girardia tigrina | reverse complement strand
AAACGCGTCGTCTTATTTTTATCCCTAATACATATACATATATATATATATATATATATATATATATATATATATATATATATATTTGTTTATTTGCAGAATTCGTGTAGTCGGTAACCATTTTGCCTAATTCATGAAATGATTAAATGCATATTTTATTTTTATTACTTTTCAAGTTATAAATTGTCATTATTTATTTTAGAATCATGCCTGTCCGCAGCAAGGAGCTCACAACAGATCAGCGTGCAGCCGTTTTGGTATTGCAGAAGCACGGCGTTTCTTATCGACAAATAGCTAAAACTCTTAATGTTTCTCTTGGAGTCGTGTGTCATACTGTTCAAAGAAAAAGGGAGACTGGTTCCTTATGTTCAAGATCTCGATCTGGTCGTCCAAGGTAAACCAGTCAAAGAGACTGGTTGAAATATTAATATTAAATATCAATAAACAAAATAATAAATATACACTGCTTTTTCGTGGTTTATGTGCCACTTATGCCAAGTTTTGGTAAATTTGTGTCTTATTATAATGTTCTAATAAAATCTTTGTATTTTGGTGTGATTTTGTCAATATAATTGCAAAAGATAATTTAACAAAAAGCGTTCACAAACTTTTGCATCTGACTGTAAATTATTATTTAAGTATTCCTTAAGAATCTTTACACCATTATTATTATTATTTGCTGTTTTGAAGTCGGATGAGAGATTTCATACTCTGTGAATCAAACCTTTTATAATGCCATCTCTATATTTATCTTTACAGTGGCTATTTGGAGTAGTATATAGTCATGTATCAGTTTTTTTTCTGTATATAAACATTTATATATATATATATATATATATATATATATATATATAGTGTTTTTTTATTCAAATTATTTAGTAAATAAATAAATTTTAATAATATTATTTAATAAATAAATAAACTAACAATAAATAACATAATTATTTAAATTATTATTATAACATAACATTAAATAATAATTTAAATAATTTATAATTTATTATTAAATTAAAATTTAAAATGTAATCACTAATACTTGTTCAATAATAAAAAATATTATTGCATGTTATATCAATCCATAAATCAATTTAAGTACGAATATGTTATATGTTATGTTATTTATAACATATTATTCGAATATGTTATTATTTATAACATATTATTCAGTACGAATATGTTATTAATATCAAACAAATTGCAATATCTATCGATGCATTCATCAATGTCCTCGTCGTGATCCAGACCAGGACAGTCGATCAATTCCACATTGTTTGACAAAAGCTCGCACTTACTAGTTGGTATATGTAATTTGACAGACTCTACTTTACTCTTCAAGTTTTGCCTGACACGGTCGAATAAATCTTTTGAGTATTCACAAGCACTGGGTATATCTATCATCACCCTCCGTCTCCCCTCCGCCCAAATGAATATTTCATTCCTTTCACATCCTTTAATACTCATGAAACACGAAGTTGTACTGCCGATATTCGACGGGAGCACTTTTCCCTCCAATAGCGCATTTAATACTGCACTTCTTCCGTTTGACGTTCTTAGAATTAATATTATCAAATATGTGAAATATTATTTATTATGAAATATTATATAATTCATTATGAAATATTATAATCTCACTTTCCAACAAATACACATTTTATATTTATTCTTTCTATTTTTCCTTATTTATTCCTAATAATTCTTCAAATTCGAGAAAATCATTTGGTAATAATTCTGTCAAACACGCCTTCGATAAAGGATCTTGTTTATATAGACAAAATAATAATAAATATATAAATAAATAAAACTATTTTTACTATTTGAACCATTTTTATATTTCAAAGATTTAATATTCGTTAAACATTCTCTCAAATTTGTGAATTTTTCCGAAAATTTGTTTGTACATTTAAATGACATTTTTTAATGTAAATTTAATTGAAATTTGAAAAATAGAACAATTTATTAATTTAAAAATATATCAGTGAAACAAAAAATGTTAATTAATTTTATCTTTCTCAATTTTATTATATCAAATCAGTGACAAAAGTGAAAATAAAGTTTTGAATTTGTCAATTAAAATAAAATTATTTATGAAATTAAAAATAAATAATTAGTTTTTTGAGTTATTACATTACAAAAATTTTCATTTAAAAGAAAAATTTCAAACTTCTGTTTTCATTTTTGAATCATTAAAGAAATTATTGTTGGTTATATTTTAGTGCAATTGTGAGGATTATTTTCAATGATGTTTATTGTATGTTGTCTATGCCGAAATCTTAATATCAAACAAATACAGTTTAATTTTAAAAATGCAATAATTGGAATTGAATATATTTGTTGGAATAAATAGAATTTCATAAAAAAATAAGCATTAGTTAACGAACTATATATATATAGTCGTTAAAGCCTGACCGACCGCTGCCTCCTATTTTGCACTACTTGCAGTTGGTTTGATCGATGTAGCCAACAGCGCCGTGTTTACTATCTCCGATCGATTTCTACTGATGCCGGTATTTGATTAAGTTCACCCGATCCAAACGAACCGAATACTGTAGTATTTTTTATTATTTAATAAAAAAATATTATAATTTTTATTATTTTGTAATTTTAAATCTTAGTTTTTTTTAATTTTTTATATTTTTTCATAATTTTCTATATTTTCAATAATTTAAATATTTTTTTTAATTTTTAATAATATTTTTTCGCTTTTTTATTTTTAATTTCATATTTAAATGGTGTCTAAATTTTTTAAAGAAACTTACCACGATTTTTTATGATTTAATTAATTTATTTAATTTACTAAAAAAAATAATTCTTAATTTACTTAATTAAATAACACTTACCGCGATGAAATTAATGTGCGATTAAATTATCGGATAACAACAAAAGGAATAATCCTTAAAAATCCATAGGAAATTAATATATTATAAATATCCTTGACTTAAACCATAAATAGAATTTAATATCCAGAAAAGAACTGAAGCCAAGAAAAATAAAGACAGTTTCGGAATTTTTTTAAACTCCTAAACATTTTACGGTAAAACTCTAGAGAATGTTAGAAATGACTCTAACATTAAAATTGTAAATAATAAACAAACTTTTAGAAAACTTTCTGGAAAATCTGAATACAAAACAGCAAGATCATTTATTAAAAATCTATGAGCTGTTGAAATGAATAAAACATCAATTTTTTTCACCAAATTTAAATTTATTTCACCATATAGGGTTTACAGTTCTTGAATTATCAAAACTTTTAATGTATAAATTCACTCACAGCGGACTCCATCATATATGGGATTTTGAGACAGGAAATATTAAAATACATTAAACTGATTCTGACTCTTTTTTGTCCAAAGTTATTATTCATTAGAAAACATATACAGTCGACTACGGATAACTGGATAATCCGGTTTACTCGATATGTTGTGGTTGTCCCGGCTGAGAGTGCATGCATTTACGTTGCAGAAACACCGGATAACTCGATAAACTGCTTGACTCGATACAATCTGTGAATTGTATAAATATTCGCATAACTCGATATTCAAAATAAAAAAAGCAAAAGCAGGGCCAGTTGAGTAACATAATTGTCGATTTTTTATTTGAATTTATTATATGTTAAAAATACATGTAATATTTAATTATTGTAATATGTTGTGAAATTAAAAAAATTAAAATTTGTTGAAGTATTTAAAATTGTAAATTTGTATAAATCAAACTTTTTGAAATTTGAAAATATGTCTTTGTTAAATAAAAATGACCTTTTCTATAAAAGTGTGATTGTTTTATTTCAAGTTTGTTGAAAAATTAAAGATTTTGATTTTATCTCGAACAAAGGTTATTCCAATAAATAATGCAATACAATAATTAATTCACTTTTAGTTTAAAATATCCCTGCTCCTAACACTGACAGTAATGGCATCAAAATCAAGTAGCTTTTAAAGATGGTGCAGCAGCAGAACCATTTCAGAAAAGAATGAGATTGCTCAATTCGTCATCTCCAATCCTACCTGAAAACTAAAGGATGTATGTTCCGAATTCGGATTAAAGCCTACATTGTAAACTTACGTGAGTAATAAAGAAAAAAATCATCGAATAGTATTAGAACATGGACTCAACACTAAAGAAGAGAAGTCGTCATTCGAACTGCGGATATCTAGACGCCGCTCTGCTAGTGTGGTTCGAGCAGAAACGTGACGCTTGTCTGTGTTTGGATGGTGAGATACTGCGGACTAAGGTCACTGAATTTGCAAATATTGCTGGGCCTAGAAAAAAATGTACGAAAATGGAATAACATTGTCCTGGATCAACCGTTGGAAAAGTTGGCATGACATTCTGTTCAAGGTCATGATAGGTGAGGCAAGATCACTAAACAATGAAATGGTCTCGAATTGGAAGGAGAACCGTCTGCAAGGTATTCTACGCAAGTACAGGGCTGAGGACATCTACAATGTAAATGAAAGCGCCTTATTCTGGAAACCTACCAGATCAGACACTCGCTATGAAAAAAGAAAAGATTCACGGAGTAAAAAAATCCAAGGAGCGATTGATCATACTAATAGACGCATCAATGACAGAGAAACTCCCAATTTTTGTCATTAATAAATTTAGCAATCCTTGCTGCTTTCGCAACGTTTACCATTTACCAGTCAGGTACTTGGCTAATTCGAAATCCTGGATGACTGGCACAATCTGAGAATGGCTTCAACAATGGGACAACATCTTGACAAGACAGGTAACTGTAATTGTTGAAATTTGTCTCGTCCACCCTCACATCAGGGATTTGAAACACATCGAGCTCAACTTCCTCCCTGCAAATACAACAGCAGGCACTCAACCGATGGACTGCGACATTATCAAGAACGTTAAACACATTTACTGTAGAAAACTTGTTTTAAAGTGCCTCAGATCACATGATGAGAATATTGATTTATGTTTCAACCTTATGGACGCAATAATACTTCTCCGCGAATCATGGGACTTTGTGTAATTGAGCACCATCAACAACTGTTTTCATGAGGCTGGCTTCACTGATAGAGAGAAACGTGATCCTGAATCTTACGAAGACAATAATGACTTCCACAACATTTTCACTATACAGTGTAATCTATTAAGCATTCCTGGAAACGTTGGTGCTGAGCAGTTCCTCTCTGTTGATGATGATGTCCAGGTGACAGGGGAAATCACTGATGGTGATATACTGAAGCAAGTTTCTAAGAATCAGAAGTTACCAATTTCATTTAGTGATGATGGAAGCAACAGCAATGATGATGACATGAATTCGAATTGTTAGGAACGTGGGGGGGGGTCGATGTGAAATTCGATCTCCGTAGGACTGAGCAGGAAAGGGAGATTTATAATAAATTGAAAACCTCCTTAGATAATTTTGCTGAAAGAGATTTAGTTTAAATTTCAGTTATTTAATTAATGACAACACAAGACAGATTTTCTTTTAATAAACTTTTATTTATATTTATAATAATTACAGATAGTAAAATTATTATCGTTAGGTTGTGTTTTCCTAATGTGTAATGTTTGATTTTAGGAGTGATCACAGTATATCGACTGCAGACCACTAAAGATGATTTTGATAATAATAAGGATTATTAGTTTAGAATTAAGCAAATAATAATTGATTATTGATTTTAAATATGTTAAATTTAATAATAAGAAATAATTGATTATTTAAGGATCTCACCCTGTGTGAAAAATTTATCTCCGATAACGATCCGCTAATATCTTCAATGACAACTGCTTCAGAAAATATTCTTCAGTGACAACTGTTTCGGCAATATTCTTTAATGACAACTGTCTCTGCAATATATTCTTCAATGACAACTGTTTCGGCAAATATTCTTTAATAACAACTGTTTCGGCAATATTCTTCGACAAAAACTGTTTTGGCAAGTATTCTTCAATAACTACTGCTTCGGCAATATTCTTCGATGATAACAGTTTCGCAAATATTCTTCAATAACAACTGTTTCGGCAATATTCTTTAATGACAACTGTCTCTGCAATATATTCTTCAATGACAACTGTCTCTGCAATATATTCTTCAATGACAACTGTTTCGGCAAATATTCTTTAATAACAACTGTTTCGGCAATATTTTTCGATGACAACTGTTTCGACAATATTCTTCGACGACAGCGACTCCTGTGAAATTGTTAAGAAATTTTATTATTTTTTATGTTTTTCGATAAATCTTTTATACTTTTTGAACTTGTGTGGCCTACCTTGATCTACGCTTGATCCACGCAAGTCTATTTTTTTTGATTTTTTTGAACTTGCGTGGCCCACATTGATTCACGCTTAATCCACGCAAAGCTTACTTAAAATTCTTATTGAACTTAAAAATGATAATATAATGTTTGAGGGCCACGCAAGGCTTACTTAAGATTCTTATTTGAACTTAAAAATAATAAATAATGATGTTTGAATTGTTTATAATAACTTAACTATAATATAATATAATGTTTTGAATTATTTATAATAAACATAATATTTTAATTAAACTTAACTATAATATTTATACTTTTGGAAAGATAAATTTCAATAATATCATCGTATTATTGGACATTTATTTATAACGAAACGTAAATAAGCAAGGTTAGGTTAATAAGCAAGGAATAAATATAAACAATAAAACAAAATAAATAAACAAAATCGATAATAAAAATTAATCACATAATCACAATCCCCAACAGAATGTTTCGTTAAAAGAAGCGCTGCTGGTAGCCAGAAAACATCACAAATTTGTTCCCCAGTCGGATGATGCAATGACAGATCAAGTGAACATTGCTCGTGGACTTCTAAACTTTGTCGGGGAATCTGCCTCTGCTAAAATGAAGCAAACATTAATTACTCAGAACTAATAATGTCTGAGCTGCTCATTAAAAAGGTAAACCGAATTAATTGAATAAATGACTAATTTTATTTATCGTTATTGTTGTATTTATACTATTATGATTTGTTGTTGAAACCTAGTCTAAATTATTATTTGTTTATAATTGATTTTTAACACTTATTATTGTACACATCAACCTCAGGAGATATATACATTCTCAATATATACATATATCATGCCTGTACAGAAGAATAACTGATTTTTCTCAATACATAGATATCGAGAAAGGATAATATGTTGTTGTTCGCTTATCTCTATAAGTTTCGGAAGTATTAAGCATATCGAGTTATCTGCAGTTGACTGTATGAAAATTTAAGATTGGTTACATCCTACAGAACTAAATGTATAAAAACATTTCAAATACATTCCAGAATCGTGCATATTGATAAATTGTTGTCTGTTGATTAAAATGTTTCTTTAAAATCAGAACAAAACATTTAAATTGATTCCAAATAGAATTTCATCAACAGGATTGTTTAAAGATGAACTTAGTATTAAGAACACCAATATGGATTTTCGAACATTTACTTTCATTACAATTTGAATTGCCTTTTCGACAACTCTTAACCAAGCTTTCAGAATTTGACATCTTTAATTTCCAAATTTTCATTTTAAATCATTTCAGATTTTATTTTAAAAAAATTCTACTTTTATAATTTCGATAATAATTTTATTTAAAAATTAATTTAATTTTAAAAATGACAATTTTCAGGGCAATTACAGAGCACCAAACTACCTTGAAGTCCTAGACAAACTTCTCCGCGCATACCATAAAATGAAGTGCAACATTTCATTCACGATCGATTTCCTTAGATTAAGGAAACCAGATACATTAGTCAAACTAACATTCATGCTTGGACTTCTTAACTGTTAATGTCGGTGCTGCCAATGAGGAAAACCAACACATTAGAAAAATATAGAAACTATACCAGAACAACTGAAATCTCTCAATATTTGCTTACTAATGTTGGACACTGAAAGAAGATGCACTAAAAGTTACATACAAAAGATAATAAAGAGTAACATATTTTTCATTCTGTTAATGGCTTATGCGGAGCATAAACGTGATTAAATAGGTAAACATATAAGTATATATTTACGTGATCAAGTAAAACAAAACCTATTAGGTGTACAACTAATTAATTCCGTTTTTGTTACGAAATAACCTTATATTCGTATTTGTTACCTCATTTCGAATTTGTTACTAACCTCATATCTATTTATGTAGTCAATAGTCAATTTTATTGAATTTTAGTAAACATACAAATTTTTTTTATTACAGTCACAATGTCAAATTACGTTCCAACAAAACAGCATTTGCGGGGAGTTTTGCTTTTGTTCTTTAATTTAAGGAAAAGTGCAACAGAAGCACATCGTTTACTCTCAGAAGCTTATCCTGAATATGCTCCAGAGGTTAGAGTATGTCAACAGTGGTTTGCGCGATTTAAAAGTGGTGATTTTGACACAGAAGACAAAGAGCGACCAGGTCCATCAAAAAAGTTTGAAGACAAAGAATTGGAGGCATTACTCGATCAAGATCCATGTCAAACTCAAGAAGAACTTGGAAAAGCATTGGAAGTCACTCAACAAGCCATTTCTAAACGTTTAAAAGCAGCCGGATACATTCAGAAACAAGGAAATTGGGTGCCACACGAATTGAAGCCGA
This sequence comes from Girardia tigrina, assembly GCA_001938485.1. Taxonomy (NCBI): domain Eukaryota; kingdom Metazoa; phylum Platyhelminthes; order Tricladida; family Dugesiidae; genus Girardia; species Girardia tigrina. The sequence continues at coordinate 11,231 of MQRK01252083.1, read as the reverse complement.
GAGACGTTGAGAGACGATTTTGCATGTCTAAAATGCTGCTTAATCGCCACAAAAAAAACCGTTTTTACATCGTATTGTCACTGGCGATGAAAAGTGGATTCATTACGACAACCCAAAGCGTAAGAGATTATATGTGAAGCCAGGCCAACCAGCCAAATCGACACCAAAGCCGAATATTCATGGTTTGAATGTAATGCTCTGTATTTGGTGGGATCAGAAGAGTGTGCTGTACTATGAGCTGTTAAAATCAAGCCAGACGATCACGGGAGAGCTATGCAGGCAACAATTGATACGTTTGAAGCAAGCAATAGCCGAAAAACGGCTAGAATGAGCGAACAGACACGAGAAATTGATTTTCCATCATGACAAAGCTCGGCCACATGTTGCAGTACCGGTCAAAAATTATTTGGAAAATGCCGGATGGGAAATTCTACCTCACCCGCCTTATAGCCCAGACATAGTTCCTTCTGATTACCACTTGTTTCGGTCGATGCAGAATCACCTTTCTGGAATACGGTTCACCAATGTTGAAGGTATAAAAAATGGCTTGATGACTTTCTCGGCCCAAAAGATGAGAAGTTTTTTTGGGATGGAATCCATAAATTGCCTGACAGATGGGAAAAAGTTGCCGCTTCCGATGGACAATATTTTGAATAAAATATTTTTTCACTTTTATACTTAAATAAATGGTTTTTTTAACAAATATATACGAAATTAATTATTGTACACCCAATCTTTTTATACATAATTGTTTGGTAACTACCACAATCACTTAAAATTTGTTAATCCAAGACTTATTAAAAAAATATCGACTAAAGGAAATAATATTTTGAAAGATGAAAATAATGCAAAGAGCATTAGTTTAAATAAAACTTGCAAATACAAAATACAAACACATGACAACCAGTAGCGCACCCAGGTGGGGGCACAAGGGGCACGGGCACACCCCAAACAATATGCAAAGAAATTTTTGGAGTTGACCTTTTTATGATTGGCTTCCTACTCAGTCAAAAATGTGCACAGAATTTATGATATTTGTATGACTTTTCAGAGAGCATTATGACTCATCCATTTTTTTGTGCCTTGTACGTTATAAATAGGCTAATCACAATCAATTAAATGCAGTGGGATGTATTTATATTGAGTTGTAGACATTATATAATGGCATGTGCTGTTAATTCCTGTTAATACTCAGTGTGTCGTTTTACCTGTTTGATCTCTTTACTAAAAGGTAAGACCATTTCAGGAAAGACGACTATTTTACATATTTTAATGAATTGCTAGTGTACTTTTAGTTGAAACAAACTTCACTTTCTGCTTTTCAGGTAAAACAACCATTTGAAGTTGACGCCACGATGCCCACCAACAAAGAACCTCCGTAGAAGAAGATATATTCCGCAAGTATCCTCACAACCTCCGCTATGACAAATATCTCTTCGACTTCGATCGGGGTGGCAGCTTGTGTTTCCTTTTTCTTTGACATCAGTGATGCATCTCTGAATCCAAATAACGTCAGTGAGACAGAGAAGTTGAAATTTCTACAAGATGCATGGATACCACCAGCAGACTTCAAATTCCCCCCGGTTGCCGAAGGCGGTAAACAACGGGTATTTCAACTCTCTTGGATTTGCCGATTTCCTTGGCTGCTCTACAGTAAGAAAGTGAATGGTGGGTTCTGCAAGCACTGTGTGTTTTTTTTGTCTGTACGGACGTGTCATACAATTCCTCCGTAACCCCTGGTGTTCTGGTGAAGCAACCATTAGCAAAGTTTAAGAAGGTCATCGATATTTGCCAGAGTCACCAAAATACAAACTACCACAAAACCGCAATAGAGTTTAGTGAAAATTTCTGCAAGATACAGAACAAGGAATCCGAGAGAATTCTTAATTTAATTGATAGAGGTCGGCGTGCACAGATCTTAGAGAATCGTTCTCGATTTATACCATCAGTTGAGTCTGTTCTATTCTACGGGCTTGCGGAACTGCCCCTTCGTGGACATCGCGATCATGGTGATTTAAAACTAAGTGAACATGATGAAAATGATGGTGTTTTTTGAGCATTGCTGCGTTTCAAAATCAGATCAGGAGACAAAGCAGTTGAACGTCATATATCAACAGCTGCACAAAATGCTACATACATCAGTGGGAATTTGCAAAATCAGATTATTGCGGCGATTGACAGCATTAACCGTCAGACAACTTCCAGTGAAGTGAAGAAATCACGATTCTTCACTCTGATTGCAGATGAAACGATGGACTGTGCAACGCAATCACAATTTAGTATGTGCCTTCGTTATGTTGATATGGATGACTTGCACATTTGGGAAAGATTTCTACGCTTTCCTGAACTCAGTTCCATGTGTGCAGAGAACATCTCAGAGAACATTCTCAACATTTTGAAAGATAATGACTTGGATGGCAATCTTCTTCGAGGACAAGCTTATGATGGGTGTTCTTCAATGTCGGGTGAATTTAATGGCGTCCAAGCAAAGGTCAAAATGCTTATCCAAAAGCGTTGTATGTTTTTTGTCTTTCTCATCAGCTTAAACTGTGTCTCACTCATGCATCTACAGTGCATCAAATTCGCAATGCAATTGGTGTTATCACCGAAGTGGGTAACTCTTTCTCAAAGTCTCCAAAGCGGTCAAATCAACTTGCTCTGTCAATAAAAGAGAACACAGACGATGACGTACTAGCAAGAAAGTTGAAAACTCTCTGCGTTACACGTTGGGTTGAAAGCCACGTAGCAGTCCTTCGTTTCATCGAACTCTTTCCTGCGCTTTTGCATGCTATGAATTACTTCAGCATAAATGATGATTCCAAGACCTCATCTAAAGCATCAACTCTACTAACAAGTTTGTCCTCCTCTTAATTCTTGATATTTATTGCCATACTTAGTAAGACCTCGGCCTTAATACTGCCTCTATCTGAAGCACTCCAGTCAGTTGATTTGGATCTGCATTTTGCGGTGGAAACGTGGAAAAAGTTAAAGAACAACTTGAAGCCATGGGTGCCGATGGATCCTTTGCTGTCATTCATGCTAATGCGTGTTCGATGGCTATTCTTGCGGGATCAGAAATAAAGCTGCCGAGAATTCTCCAAAGGCAGGTGCACAGGGGGGAATGTACCTAGTGAAAATTCTTTGGAATATTACAATCGCAACATCTTGCAGCCCTATATTGACTATCTGATAATGCAATTCAAATCACGTTTTGCAGACGGAAGAAATACCGCTTTAAAACTGCAGTGTCTGATACCAAAGTATTCTTCCATGTCATCATTCCCAGACATTATGGAAGCGGCAGTTTTATGCGGATCATCTACAGTGTAGATTCACCACGAATCATCATGCGAAGTATTGGAAGCTGAGTTCAACCGGTGGACAAGCAAGTGAACGAAACTCCCAATCTCGCAAAGACCAACATCTACAATTGAGTCTCTTTGGAGTTGCAATCGCTTATTTTTCCCAAATATATTTGTGTTTCTGCATATCTTTGCAACATTACCTGTCACATCAGCAAGTTTCGAACGTTCCTTTTCAATACAGCGTGGACTGAAGACATACCTTCGTTCTACTATGAAGACGTCGAGACTTACTGGATTGACTCACATGACAATGAATAGTGACATAACCATTGCTCTTAAGCAGGATGGTATGGATAAAATTGTTGATGAATTGGCCAAATACAAAAGAAAGCTGAACTTCTGCTTGTGAAGTTTTCTAGCATTAGTTGTTTTGTAATTAAATAACTTGATGATTTCATGAATACCGTCGTTATTCCGTTTGTGGTTCCAATTTCAGACATGCTAACAGAAATTACGCGGAAATGCTGGTATTTAAATATTTAAAATGACGATTTTACAAAGCTAAACTTATAGGCCCCCTCCCATATAGAAATCCTGGGTTCACCATTGATGACAACTTCTCATCCAATTTTATTTTTTTTATTTTTTACTCAAAATAATTACTCAATAAAATTCGTATTCATGACAGTCATTTTTGATCCATGTGCTTTACTAATTCTGTTCTATAATGCTTATAATTTTAAATTTTATTGTATTGTCGTTCGATAAGTATATTTCAATATGGATAAAACTATACCAAAAACGAAGACAGTGTGAACCAAGGACAATATATAATCATTAAGGTACTGCATGAGCAAATTTAAAAAATGCTCTCACAAAACCATAAAGATGTTTTTGCAATGTCGGAAATGGTCCACCAAAAAATCACTGTCGATTCTTTATCTCCACAACTTCAGCAACAGATAAAGGTAATAATGCCAAAACTAAAGAGACACATCCGAGTGTTGTCAGCCCTCTCCGATAAGCTCGTAAAATAAATTTATAAATATTCTGTTTCGCAACATTTTCGATGACGCAAACTGTATAACTGAGAATACCGATGACTCAATTTCGATATTTTAATAAGTAAATCAGTGAAAAAGATCTCAGAACAAAATCACAAAAGAATTAAGTAAAATTAATAGACAAAATATCAATCGCTATTGTAACAAAAATAATTAAATAATATAATCAAAAACAAACAAAAATTAATAGTTATAAATTCCAATCAAATTATCAATCCAGTGAAAATCGCAATTTATTCAGCACTCACAATCACACACACACACAAAACAAGAGATAATAGTTATAATAATAATGATAATTGGAGGGGGGCCGCATCGGCCAAAATACCGTATGTACAGAATCAGATATTCGCCTCGATATATTCGCATATGGATAATAAATATAATATAAAGATAGTAAAATTCTATTTAATGAAACACAAATGTGAATGAGCAAATATTAATATGGAAAGAATACGCAACGGACAATCGCGTTGCCGACACACAATAGTAATCGTAATAATTATACTCAATAATAATAATAACAACAAAAAACTCACGCTAGCAGTACGCACGACTGTACACACGACACGACCCAAAATAAGGCGCCATTCGGTTTTCATTCGCGAACATTTTTTTATTTTATTTCTATCAAAAATCAAATCGCAATTTTTTCAACTTGATCTGATTTATGTTTATTATTATTATTGTTGTTATTTATATTTATTGTGTTGTTGTTATTATTTATATTTAGTGTGTTGTTATTATTTATATTTAGTGTGTTGTTATTATTTATATTTAGTGTGTTGTTATTATTTATATTAATATTGTTGTCGTTATTGTTATAATTACTACTAATATTAGTGACGTTAGCATTCGCATTGGTACTGGAAGGCACAGAAATGATCATTTTGGAAGCAATGGTATCACTCGAAGAAGACGAGGATGAATGAGCAGCGGTCGCGACACACGTAGCGGAAAGGGCGGCGGCGCCCGGCGGAAGTCCGGGGGCATTGGAATGGGAGTGAGGAGCGTGTTGGCGCATGTGCCAAGTACAGGCGTACACGCACGTGAACGGCTTGTCGCACACGCGGCACTTGTATCGCATGCCCGTGTGCGAGTTCATGTGCCGTCTTACCTGATACGCTGAGAAGAACTCTTTGTCACAAATGTCGCACTTGAAGAATCGCTGGCCCGTGTGCACGTAGAAGTGCCGGGTCAGGTTCCCCATCCATCGGAACGGCTTCGAGCAAGTTGGACAGAAGTAAATGAGCTGGCCGTCCACGAGCTCTTTTGGTACGTCGCCCTTCTTCCAGACCTCCTTGCGACGGAGACAGATGTGGTGTCGCAAGGAGTAGTCGTTTCGGTAGTGTTTGCCGCATTCGCGACACCGCAGCATCTTGCGACCGTCTTCACCGCCTCCGTAATAAACCGCGCGACTGTCTCCGAAATAACTGAAGAAATATCACAATCAAAATACGCTTTTTCGTGTAAGAATATTTATTATCGATTGTAAAAGTCTCATTATGAAATATCGCCGAAGTAAGAGATAAGAATTCATAACAATCTGGATTAAAACTACTAGCAACAATGAGTAACATAAATGGGTACATGGTATCTCGGTGAGAGGACAAAATATCACAAATAACTAAAGGGTTTAGTTTTAGAGTTAAGATTAGGTTTGTGGATAGAGTAAGGAGTTACGGTTATGGTACTGCAACGTATGGAATCTATATTTAAATTAAATTAGTTTTAGATAATACGAATTTAAATATTAATCAACCACCTTGACAGGAGAAACACAATCTAAACATTCCTCACAATTAACATTTTAATTTTAAACGTTTAAATATTGCAATAATTTCATTTGTAATGTTTGGCAATTGAGATATTTTTTCCTGTAATGTTTTGTCCTACAACCGATGTCTCGACACCATTACAATGAAACTTGCTTCCATGTGAATTTTAATTTGTGCGAATTTTTTATTCGCCTCAATTGAAGTCAACTGAAGAATATTTCAGCGATCTGTAGTCTATTTATTGTCGTATTATTCAGAGAGACGACAAAGAAATAATGCTTAACTTAAAGAAAATATGTTGAGGATAATAAAAGAACGAAATAGTTTTAATGGATGGTTTGCACACATGTGATCTTGGATTGAAAGAAGTATATGTCGTTAAGTATATGTTTGATATTTTTGTGAAGCCCTGTAATTTTCGGAGTACGACTTTTAGGTCTTGAAAATTAAGTCTCGGAAATTAAAATTTAAAAAAATAAAAAATCCAAGTTCATTTTTTTTTAATTTTACTTGAATTTTTCATTTTTTAAAATTTTAATTTCCGAGACTTAATTTTCCAGACTTAAATGTCGTGCCCCCTTAATTTTATATATAAGCAACAATAATTTATAAAATTGTATTAAACAAACATTGGTGTCGAAATGTTCCGTGGTCGACATGGCCTCCCACAAACAACCTAATTATCATCGGGATTAGAGATAAGAATCCATAGGAAACCAATGAGTAACATGAATTAGGTATTATTTGAGTTTATATTTTCCCGTTTAATTACTTCATGTAAGTTGTCGGAAAAAAATTTCCCAGAAGTTCCGGGAACATTGTACGTGTAGCGACTAGAATAATCAAGTAATTGTCATCCTTATGTCCTATTTGAAAGCAAACATGTCATTCAAATTCCAAAAACGTCCTCAGATGAGTAAAAGAATTTGTAAAAACTGTTCGAACTAAAAGCTAATCGACAATGGAATTCAAAATAACCCATCGATAAGGTCTGGAATTTAGACAAAAAGAAACAAATTACAAAAAATCGAAGAAAATAATCTGAAAAAGCGTTAAAGTTTAATTTAATTTATGATTTATTTATCTCATTTTTGCTCGTGTGAAAATGGAAGACTTGAGAAGTTAAAACAGATGAACTTCAGAAGTTGTTTCGATTTCTGGACAAAATTCAAAACATCAAAAAACAGCTTAAAAATGATTAAAACAGTCAGAAATATCATAAGAGAAGAAAAGAAGAAAGCTATAAACGCGAATCCGTTCATACAAGATAACGATACCCCAATGCTTTAAGTGCGCGATGCAATGTTTCTTAATCGTAATTGTCTTCAATAAATTATAAAATTTTTGTTACGATTTTGTAGACCGAAGAAGATTAACTGAATTTAAAAGACAAGTAATGATTGCTCCCTTAAGGAGAGTTTCTATAGGGGGATTATCAAAGCGTTTCAAATTATTAACTGACTTATTTCGGAAACAATCAATTTAAAAATCATGTGGAAAGCTTTAAAGAAGATCGATTAATAAGAGCCCACAAAAAATAAATAAGGCCACCATGATGAGTTCGTTAATTTTCATTTCGCTGATCGAGATTTAAATAAATTAAAATCTTAAAATATAAATTTTTGAAACACAATTTTCAAAAGGGTATGAATAAACACAGTAGATAAATGAATTAGTTCGGAAGATAAATAAATGATTCCAAAAGATAAATTTAATTAGTATTACGTTAGAAGATAAATGAATTAATTTAGAATTTAAATAAGCTAAACAGCAAATAAACACCAAAAATGATACGATGTTTTAATTAATTAAATTAATTTTTTAGCAAGATGGAACCGGCATTGTCTCCAAAGCAAGTGTGATTTCTGCTGGGCGACCAAGATTCTGTTTGGAAACCCATTAATGCACGTTTTGGATGCCTTCTTTCTTGATTGTCTGGATGATGTTGCATATTTGAATTCATTTAGGCAGCTGTCTATCAGGATATTAGTTTTCCAGTTTTTCTTTTATTTGATTTGGCTTTTGAAAGTCCACAAATATGGCATCAATCGCTTCTTTTATCTCATCCGGTAATCCACGATTGTTTAGCTTCACATGATCATTGAGATTGTCTCTGATGGATACACTGACACGTCTTCTTTGTCGTGGGATAAATCATGAACATTTTGGCTGGTTATCCAGAAGAAGTTTTGAATTTACATTAGTAGAATCTCTTCATTCCATCAGTTCGCAAATCCCGTAGATCTGATTTCACCCATAAATTGTCTTGCACTGCATAGTCTTTTTCACTAAATGTTTTTATCTTTTCATACGTTGTATTTTTTCCATGTTAATTGTTGGATCTTGCACTATTTTTATCTAATTGCTGAGATGTTGGTTGATTTGGCATTTCGACGAATTTTTCTTCACTAGAATCATCACTTGAGTCCTCTGAATCTTCATCTTCTACGTTACTGATTTCCTCTTTAATGTTTAGATTAGTTTTTTCTTGGTCCGGTAATTTGAACTTTTTAGGTTCGTTGCTTTTTCATTAATATTATATTTAAAATTAATAGTAATTCAATTTATTTGACCTTTTTTAGTTAATTTTTTACCTTTTTTAATTTTAAATTTCAATTATAACTTTAATTTTAAAATTTGAAAAAACATTTATTACATTAAAATTTATCTGCTGATTTTAGTAAATTCATTCTCTTCAAAATAAGAATTTTCAATTGGAGAAATAATTTTTTAAATAACAGAGATCGGCGAAACGATTGTTAAATTAGGAAATGAAATAGAAAACTTGTTCGAATTTTGTTTATAATAAAATTATGATTGTGTTACAATCAATATACCTAATAATCCCGAAAAAACACTTATCATGAAAAACATAAAAATATAATCTCATTCCCCATATCACTCGTTTCTGGTTGCTTGTTTAGGTAAAATGAATGATTTGACAATTTATAACCTTCTCTAATTTATTATATTGTAATATACTTTTTATGGGAAAACAAAATTGAGATTTATTGAAAACTTCACTTTGGATCAAGAGAATCTTAGTGATACAAAGAATGTGACAGAAAGTGATACTAGAGCTAACGTTGACTATTCTTTAAGTAGTTGGACATATGAAAAAAAGTTTAGGAGGTGCTGGATTTAATCATAAGATTGAAAGCCATAAAATACACTTCATTAATCGAAATTAGGGGTTTCAATCCCGAGGAAAATGAGGTCGGGATCCCGGGATTTAGAAGTTATTTCCCTTTTTGCAAAACTCAAGTTATTCGATATAAGAGTGAATTAAAATGAAATCAAAAGGCAAAAATTTCATTTTTAATCTTTACTTCTTTTGCGTAATTCAAACCACCTTATAATTTACTTATAAATTATAAGTAGATTTCTTTATATTAATATTGTTCAATAACTCCGAATTTTCCGTTTTTTTCCATTCTGAGACCTTAAAAGTATTTTTTGATCAAATTTTCACACGATCATTTATTGTCATCGAGAATGAGTAAGTATGCAAAGATGGGAGAAAATTGATTGAGTAAAAGGCCTTCAAAAATAGATTTTTAAATTCCATAGATATATACATATATACCTAGAAAGTAAACTAATAAAAAGATGGAAAATGAATTTAGCTTAGGAAAAAATGATAACGTAATGAAAAAATTAACGTCATAATAAATAATTCCGGGATCCCGGGAATAGGGTTGGGATTGCTCCCAAAATCCCGGGATCGGGAAAATGCAGGGATTGGGAACTCCTGATTGAAATACACGCAGCAAATGAAATCAATGTATCGTAAGGTAGAATCGAGAAATAAGCGATATTTTAGAAGATACAAAGACTTTTAGCGAATTCATCTGAAGGACAAATCAACAACTTTGTAAATGGAATTTTGAAGCAATTATGGTGGATATCGTTTTATAATGACCAGCACGTTGATGAGATCCAAGGTTTCATATAAGGGGAACAAGTGGAAAATATTCCAGTTACATTTCATGAATTTTAGTCCTTTCATTCGACGATCAAATAATAAACGACAGCGATGATATTTGCTATAAAGATACGCAATAATTATTGGTGAGACAGGAGCACAGTTAGACAGAATGAAAGACAGGCAATTGCGCAGTTTCGGTTGATTGCGTCACCTCTATCACCGTTACGGCAGCGGTGTTATATCAGCGGCGATAGAAACAATTTGTGCATGTGTGTGTTTGTATGCGACATTAATTAACGGCTCATCTCAAATGAATAACTGCTTTAGAAGAAGATTGATACCGATTGTAATAAAGATGAATGTGTGTGTCGGTGTTTGTGTAATAGAGGGATGCATAAGTGCTAATTATCGATCACCTTCACCCAAAAAATATTAATAATCATTAAGATACAATCAATCGATATTACACCATCTTCAAACTCATTTGGACACGGCTCTAATTCATGCGACTTAAGAGGTTCTCTTCAAGGTACGATGCGAAAAAATAAGTAGAAAGAACATTTTGACATAAGAGGATTTACAGCGCTGAAACTAACGGAAAAGAGAGATGTGACGTCAGTTTTATAACACGTGATTTATTAATGAAAAGAGGATCAACAAGATTTCAAAAATAATTCTCGGTTTAATTCGGAATATCTCAATGCAAAATATAAGAGTCATACGAAAAGTGTTAATATACTTTTGATCCTTTTAAAATAAGTCCTAAGTAAATTATTACGAATTTTCAATCTCGACTTTGTAAGATTTTTACCCAGAAAATGTTGTCTAAATCAGCGGTTCCCAACCTGGGGTACGCGAAAGGTTGCTTAAGGGTACTCAAAAAAAGTATACAAACACATCGCAAATGGTTACTTCTTACATTAAAAGAATTTAATAATAGGAAATAGTAACATGCTAATTTTAAACACATAAGAGCAAAATACTCGTCTTGAAAGTAAATATATTTTTATATCTGAAATTACTAAATGACTTCTTATGTATATATATATGTGTGTGTGTGTGTTAGGGGTACCCACTAAGTAAACAATCAGGTAGAGGGGTACTCTAATTAAAAAAAGGTTGGGAACCGCTGGTTTAAATGGTTTAATTTCTATAG
>MQRK01252078.1:0-12785 GCA_001938485.1 Girardia tigrina | reverse complement strand
ATATATATATATATATAATGAATATAAAAATGAATTAAGAACAACGCTTCTTTAAAAAATTACATATTAATTATAACTAAAATTTTATCAGTCTAATTTATCTAAAATTCTAAATAACTAGCGATAACTTCATATATTTAACAAGAATTCCGAAATGAAGACCATAAAAGGAGAGTATGGAGTTACTTTAAGGGCAGCAATGAGCTCTTGAGGAGCATATTTGAAGCATCATCAACTGTGGACGCGTAGTTTTCTGAAAGGTTCAGAAGAGAAAATACTTTTGCCTTTAAAATTTCTCATCTGTGAATAACACTTATTTGTAATTTATCAAGTTAAGATTTTATTTAACTAAAAAGTTTTAGGAAAAAATATGATTTCTATAATTTCGAATATCGTGGTTTTTTATAATTGCTAGTGAATCTCGTCAATTTATTTAATAAAATACAAGTTGTAAATTATAAGCTGTAATTAATAAATTAATTATTTGTTTTAATTCTTAAATGAAATTCTCGAATAGCAAATCTTAATTTGCATCGAAAAGTGATATTTTGCCTCAATATCTCGATGTAATTAAAATTTATCAAAATTGGCTTAATTTTATCAAACAAACTGGGGAGGTATTTGAGGCCATTGGGCTCATTGGAAAATTAATTAATTTGTTCATTATCCCGTTCAAATACGCAGCAAAGTAGCTGATGTTTGTAAATTAGCAAGCTGTGTTCCGTGTGATGAGTTGATTGGCAATATGCTATGTTGTGAATCGCGGACGGTTCTCTAAATACTTCTCTCCTAGGATTAGGCCCGCCTCACCGATGCTTATGTTTAAAACACCATATTCATTTCGTTGCTCAACTAAAATAATAAAAACAGCCCAACTCAAATTTATGGATAGCGGAATTTCAATTAATTTACTATCAGTTCGCGAGGTAGTGGTCTGTCTGATAAATAGCTTATCAGATAGGCGTGAAATGGTGGATTAGCGCGCCCAAATGTATGCCAAGGATGCTGCCTGAGTCGACATGTCAATTTTATCTTTGTGCTACGCCTGACAGAGGGTGATCCCACATTACTTTATACACATATTAAATAGATTTTTATAGTCATTTTAGTATAGTATCCATTTATTAGGTCCTCTGTTTATGAATTTTATTTTAGTTATATGGTTATCGTTCTTTAATTTATTTTTCCAAAAAAAAACAAATGCTACCTATTTATGTTAAAAATTATAAATGATAAAAAGTTTTTATTAATACACTGTTACTAAAATGATTATTATTTTTATTTGTTAATTTTTTGTATTGTATAAAATAATTACCGATATAAAATTCAAATAGTGAAGATTTTTTTATTTTCTTATGTTATCTTATTATATTATTAAAAATCTTCACTATTTGAATTTTATATCGGTAATTATTTTATACAATATATTCTATTAATAATTTATTTTAAAATACGTTAACATAATATGTATTACAATGGATGATCCATTACTTTCAACTCAAAGAATATTTTACTTATTAATCAGTAATTAGGATCAAATAGAGATTTTGTAACTGATTACGTGACAATCTTGTCAATGGTCAAATTGCTAATATTTGGTTGAGAATACCGTTTGTACATTGGTTTTGGGATAATTCCATCAATTTAATAATACGTCCCATGACACTCCCAATCATTGTCAAAATGCTTTAAATGATCGATCTTAATATATATATTAATTATATATATTACAGACACATTTTTAACTGACATTTCTAATTTCCAGTTTTGCATATACAACGTTTAATTATAAAAATTATTAATGATTAAAAGACGACGGTATATTATTTAAAATATTTTTAACTTTCAAACCAAACTTTGCAATTTGTTTAAAATTTTATATAAAATGATAATATATTACATATTATTATATTATTATTTTTAATGCATGTTTATATTTGTCTTTATTTCGCATCTGGATTTCTTAGGAAAAGAAGAAAGGATTGATTATTCCATTCAATAAATATATATTTAATACACGAAATTAATAAACAGTTTTAATAAAATCTGAAATTATTAATTATACAGTTTCTTGCGGATGATAAAGAGCCATAAATATAAAACGCATTAAATATTTATTTGCGTAATCTAAATGAATGAAAATCCCAATTAGTCATTTTGATGCGTCACAAGCTTTTGTATATGATGGGAACGAATATGTTTTAATCAACTAATTTGGACATCCTTTATCTAAACTTTACCTTTATTATAACAAATAAGTCTATAACAACTATTAATATTTAACTAGATTAAATATATAATTTATTATCAATTTATTTAATTATTATTTAGGGTAATAAAATGCCTCTAATGTCTCCATCTGTACAAAACCCATTCAATTTTATTCCATTTCCTATTCATGATCCATTTGCTCAAAATATTGCTAGTCCACGTTATTTATTACCAGACCCAAAAAGAAGTAATGATAATTGAGTAATATCTACTTAATTTTACAATCACGTTCAATTCCAGTTGCTGCCGCTGCTGCAGCCCACTTCTATTCATTACCCTCCACCTCACAGTTACACGAAGCATGGAATTGTGACGCTCTATCTCAGCAACAGTCATCACTCCTCGCAGCCCACAATATCGACAGTAATAATTCTACCAAATCTACCGCAAACTCCACATCTAATAGAATATCATTCTCGGTTTCATCCATCGCGGATAGCGATAAAAGTAGTTCTTCTCGAATATTGACTGACTCCAGATCGGTTTCCGATTTTCCTGGAAACAATTCTGTCCTTCACACAGGAATGCCACTGTCACCGAGGTATATCTTTGGTTATCATTTACTTATTTCATCGACTATCCTTTAGTATAAAATCAAGATCAGCCATTTATGTACTATCAAATCTAGATAATATTATTTTTTAGTTATCGAGCACTTAAGATCAAATTTTTTTATATGATTTTTAATATTTTTTTCTGTTTTTATGAGTTAATGTAACATTTATTTTTGGTGCATTAAGGTTTTTTTAATTTAATTATACTAACAACAAAAAATAAGATATTTAACACAGGGTTTGAATGGAACATGTTTTGGTGTCAATAAATTAGATTTTTTTCTGAAGTGTGTAAAGCTAAAATTCTCATTGAAGAATTTTAATTCCTTTAAGAAATGTCAATCAATCGCTGCAGGGGTGTCCGGCTACCGGAGGATTATAACATAAAATTAATTATACTTTTATGCAATCGAATAAGATTTACCCTAATTATATTTCTGGCGGATTATCCCACGAAATTGAATATTGAAAATGAAGAGTGATTTGTTAAATGTATCGCAGTGCTTGTCTAAATGTAGCTTTAAAAATGTATACTTTTAAAATGGAAGTTAAATTTATTTATTCATTGAGTTTATGAACTATGATTGTTTTCAATAAATGATCAGTGGCGCGTGCATTTCCACATGAAAATCCTTATCCTTAAACATGGAGATCCGTTACATCCACTTATCTTATGATCAAGCAATCTGGAGGGTCTCTCTTTGAAGATTAAAGAAAAAAATCAAGAACATAAGAATTCTACTGAACATTTCAACATTGAGCTTACCTGTTGGAAATAAATTTAATGTTCTTTAATAATAAAAATTAAATAAATAAATATTAAATATATTAAATAAATAAATACATATATTTTAACTTTACCTGAACAATATTTTTCAAATAAAATTTTAATAATATATGATATTTGGTTAGACCAGAAATTATTGAGACTGATTAAAGATTCAACAAAAGAAGAAATAGACATCATACATCAGAAACATGATTTCCACCGCAATCAATGACCAGCTAATATGTAAATCATGTAGTGCAAGACTGAATGTTGTTTTGGTTATATCTCGTAACATGTTTGTCGCGTATGTTTTTCTCTTCTTAATTGTTGAAGGTTTCTTTTGTCTAGCTCGTTTTTCATTAAGGATAATACTCAGACGTGTAAATATCTGGTTAAGACGCTTTTTGAAAGAATTTTCTCAAGAAACCCCTTCGTTTAGTATACAAATTACGTCTAGAATTGTTATACCAAAAATAATGTATCTTGAAAAAAGAAAAAAAAGAATCTTGTTGGATCTGTTGAAGTATGCGCCATTATTTTCTAGTTTCATGAAGAAAATTTCATTGTCGTACTGCTGATATCATTTCCAAACATATTTTCTTGTGACATGTTAAAATAATGAATAACTTCGTATTTCGAGGTGTTATTGGATACGTTTTTAGCTTTGGGGTGCAAAACATCAAAAGTACTCGACCTTTCTCAGGATTGGATCGAATTAAACCCAAGTTTCATCTTTGTACGGAGTAGATACATTGACATTTGCCACTGTTCACCTCAGTTAACCTTAGTTCTCTTTGTCGAGATGTACGTTCATGGTAAACCACAAAAGCGCAAATGTAACATCTCTTGAGGTGATCGATCAATATTGTACGAACAACTTCACGTGTTATGTCAGTCTTTTCTTCAAAATACCTTATAGAGAGACTTTTAACTCAATAAGCGTTTATATCCTCTCAAGACATTTTAGAAGTCATCGAAAAAACGAGCGTCTTAATTTTGCTTATTTCTTTGGTAGTGATCGCACTATTATGGTAGATCACGGCACTGAATGGCTAGATTTTGTTGTGTTTATAGCAGGTCGTCTTTCCCTTAACTTGCGTTTTCTTCAAGACCGATTCTTCTTTTCAAGTAAAATATCCCACGTGCTGTGTTCATTGTGTTATCGGAAATTAAGAGGACGTATGCCACTTTAGTTAAAGTTGATCCTTTCAAAAAACATTAAGAAATTGATTTTTTCATTGTACTTTTCAGATAGTGTTAGAATGTATAAATATTTTATATAACAACAAAGAAGTCGAACAAATTAGTAACACTTTAGTAATAATAACAATAATAATATTTGTACCTATTTTAGTTAATAAAAGGAATTATGTTTTTTTTCTCTTGAGATAATATTTTAATTGGGTTCGATATATAAAAAACGAAAAACTCCTACAGACTATATTCATATTCTCATTGATAAATATATCACATTTTTGGAAACATTGACTTAAAGTTAAATGCTATTTAGCAAAAAATCTATTTCCTAAGATGACCTGGATGGAGAACGGGGTCTCCAACACTATAGCTTATCTAAGTAGTATACCATTAACGAAACATTGCCGAACACATCTATCATTATTTAATTTGTTTGGAAAAGTGAATTATAAAAAACGCAATCTTTCATTATTTATGATAGGTTTTTGAATCAAAACTTATTAATATTAATCTTTTGAAGATTATGTTGTGAATTCGAAAACTTTCCACTTTAGCTTTTGTCGAAAATAATCTCTTTAGCACATTTTGTTAGATAAAAGCGATTAACATTTTCAATGAATATTTATCCAGTTGATTATGAGACAAGAATCGTTTATTGTACGTGATGACCGTTTGATGCTCAAGATTCGCTCGGTCTCATGTCCGGACGACCAAAAGGGAGGGGCAGCTACGCTACATGACGTGCAGTTCGAGCTAACTTCACCGTTGTAAAAATTATCATTTAATGTACACAAGCGATTTTGCTGATTTATTTATAAAATATTATTTATTTGATTATTAATTACTGTTGATCTGTGAGCAAGGAAAATTCATTAAATAGATTTCTTGTAATTTCTATAAACCATTTTCGATAATGTAACTGACAAATAAATCAATATTTATTTAACAAATAAATGCCGATCATTTGTCGTATTAATAATTTATTTTTTTGCAAATTTATAACAAATATTTATACAGATTTATTGATTAATTTATAGCATGTTTGCGGCAGCTGCCGTTGCTGCAGCTCAAGCAGCAGCATTTAGCAGTTCCAACTCGAGCCCTGATGTCAGCTCGCTACACAAAGCAGCTGCTGCCCATTTACGGTTTTTATCATCCCTTCATTATCAGAAACAGCAGCACTCGCCAGCCAGTAATGGGCTCAATATCGCCAGCTGTTACTCAAATCCGGATCTCGTGTCGTCTCGAAATGCAAATCAAGGTAAATATCACAACTACGGTCCTCCTATGCATCAGAAAAATACCGCAGATGACAGAAAAAGTTTTTCAGAATCTCTAGTCCCAGATCGCTATCATCAGTCGTCTGATTCAATCCGGCACGTTTCAGGGTTCCCGGGAGATAACTCAAACATTGAATCACGGAAAACCCTCTTTTCGAGCAGAAATTCAGTCGATCAGAGAGGGTAAATGTTTACAATTGAATTTGCTTTACTCTATATGCATTATAATTGCAGAATTTGTTTCATCATAATAATAATTCATACTTATAAAACACAAAAATAAATAATGCTTTTTATTAATGAAATTATTTCAAATATTACAGGAAAACGAATGACTTGTAAAATTTTTTTGTAAAAAGTTAACATTTGATTATTAAAAATAGTTATATATATATATATATAAACTAATATGAGTCTAATTTTGGATGAAGTCGCACTGACGAGACCAATAAAGAAAATGAGAGGGAAGTGATAAGTTTATAAAACGTCCATTTTCAGAACGATTTACAACGACTTATGAATAGCATTTCATTGTCGCTGGTTTAAGAATACGCAACCAAAGAAACGACCACGAGGTACGAGACTAATAGATCCTAACAGAAATCTACTCACCTGTTAATGTTAACTAATTCGTGTTTTGAGATGCGAATTCGTCTCTAATTTTGCCTCCTCGACTATACGGACTACTGTGTAGCAGCATTGACACTCAGGATATTGAACCATAGGCTATGTTTTTGGGTCAAAAGTTTCAATCAAAATAGACATAAGTTTGATCTCCCCACGGAAGTAGGTCTGTCATCTTTCCGAGCTTTGGCTCATTTCAGTTTCTAACATATGAAATACCAGTTCTAATCATGTGTTCCATTATTTTGCAAGCCTTTCGCTGAATTGATTCTTCGTACAACAAGGAAACGGATAAATCTGTCATTCGGAAAGCTGGCATGTAATTCTTTATCTCTTAAGGTCTAGATATAACTAAAACTAAGAGTCTTTCATTTGCGAGAATAAACTGATCTGTTCTTTCTTCTTGTTCGTTTGGCATTGACTAAATGTCTCACCAAATATCCATTCGTCTTTTAGCTTTGACTACAGTTATTGATTGGTCATACAAATAAACCACCTTCTTGGTGATGCGAGGAAATCTCTCATTTTAGACTTCATTGACAGTCTCTTAATGAAAAATTCAAGCGTTGATCGAACCTGATGCTTTTGATCTTTTGATGCCAAAGATAATAGCAAGCACTTCACCTTCTATGTTAGCATAATTTTTCTCAGCAGGAGAGAGTGCGTGGTGAACAACGTATTATTCGTTTCTTTTCTTTGTCATGACTCAGAACAGCTACCAAACCCGTGGATGAAGAGTCAGCAGAGAGAAAGAGCGGTTTCTTGATGTGATAAAAAACCAGATTGGATGTCAAGTTTATTTTGGATATAAGTGATCGAAGAGCGGCCTCCTCCTTTGGTGACTACTTGAAAGGAACTCTTGGGCTTAGCAAACAAAACAGAGGAGCTGCCATTTGAATCATTTCTTGTGTGAAACGTGAGTAAAATTGTAAAGTGCCAATGATGGATTTCAGTTGAGATCTATTGACTGGTGAGTGCAGTTTGTTGATTTGAGCCAAACGATGAGGATCAGGAGATACACTATGAGCAGAAAGTATATAACCAAGAAAGTGAACTGATGACTTGTTGAATTCTGATTTTTCTTTATTGACTTGTAGTTTGTATTTCTCAAGAATATCGATGACCATTTGTAGAGTAGTGTCATGATCAGTTTGAGATAATCCACCAATAAGAATATCATCTTGGTAGCTACGAACCCTACGATCAATAAACTACTGGAATATGCGAGGAGAAGAAGAAATTCTGAAAGGCAGTTTTGTATAGTTAAAGTGACTAATGTGAGTAGAAATGGTGGTGTAACATTGAGATGCTTCTGATAGAGGAAGCTGCAAGTAAGCGCTTTTAAGATCCAACTTGGAGAAAACGATGCAGTTGGCCATTGAAGTTGTGATGTCCTCGAATGTTTGCAAAGGATATTGTTCTGCATCTATAAACTTATTTACTGTGAGAGAATTATCTCCGCAAATGCGAATTGAGCAATCAGCCTTTAGGACGGGGACAATCGGACATGTCATGATCGCTTTGCTGACAGGAAGCAGAATACCACATTTTACTTGTTCCTGGATGCTTTCTTTCACTTTTTCTCGCAAAGAAAATGGAAGGGAGCGAGGTTTGAATATTAGAAATTTCGAGTACTCAATACTTGACTTTAGAACCAATTCAGCACAGACATTATCTGGATTGTTGTCCGCTGTGATTGGTGAAGAGAAGTAGAGCATTGCGATCAAGTAGGGGTACCAAATCACCATTTACTAATAATATTTCCAAAACCATTTATTGATCAGCATGTAATATAGTGATATCAGTGGCACCAAGAATGTCTAAGGGGCTTCCATGGTAACATTGTACTCGTGGAAATGGTCGTAGGGTTGATGTTATGGACAACAAACGACATGGAATAACAGTGACTGGAGAGCCGGTTTCTAACAGAAAAGTTATAGGAACACCATTGACATTTAGTGTTTTCTTGAACCCATGATCAGAATTGCCGCAAGTTGCTACCACATCATCCTTTATCACCATGAGGGAATTGGTGCTTTTGAAGTGCTTATCAGGTTTCTTGTTTTTGCTATTTCTGCACACTGAGGCAATGTGTCCCATAGAATGACAGGTTGAGCACTTTGCATTGCGAAACTTGCAGTCTTTTCGTATGTGGTTGGTTTTGCCGCAAGAGAAGCATTTGTAATCCTCAGATTTTTTATTTTTTTTTGCTGTCCTGAGGTTGATGGACTGTCGAGCTTGCAAACAAAATCAATAGATGATTGGATTGATGAAGATGCTTCTTGTAACAATGAGGACTGTACTGTAACGTCAAATGTCAAGTTGGCCTGCAATAATAGTCTCGTTTGCAGTGTAGTGTCAGTTAGTCCATTAATGAACTGGGTTAGAAGCAAACCATCTAGAAGGTCTCCAAAATTGCACGATGCAGTTGATTGTCTCAAGAGAGCAACGAATTGTTGAGTAGAGAGAGATTTCTGCTTGATCATGAAGAACTTGTATCTCTCATGATTAAGAATAATTTTGGGACGTAGATGATTTAGCAAAACAACTCTGAGATTGTTGACATCCTTGTCATCTTCAAATGAAAATGTGTATGAAGCATCCAGTAAATTCATCGGTGGCAGTAAGCTTAAAAGTAATTTGTAACACTCTGAGCCACAGAAAGACAAAAACACCGATTTCAGGTCGGCCTTGTCATAATGAATTTTCACGATGAAATTGAACTGCCCCAACCATGTGGTGGCAGAATTGTAGTCCAGAGATAAAAATGGAATTGTAATTGTAGCCAAGAAGTATGAATAGTATAGGACAATCGTAATTGTAATAGTGGAAAAGGCAGTTTAATACTTTGTTCTAACAAATACTTTGTTTATCTAACAAATTTCCCTGGCAAATACCATGAGAACTCGATATTGATAATAAATCCTGTTATTTCAGTACACCTAATATCATCAATATTTTAAAAAATGTATTCTCAAATTTTCTAAATCCTTCAGAAAATTGGATTGAAGAAAATTAACACGCTTCCTGTACTCCTTTTTGTTGGTTTCGTGCTTGTAGATTCTGAACATCTGATGATGATCAAAGTAGATCAAAATACGCCATACGATAATCTTTTTAAATTTGTTTTATCAAAAATCTTTTCGAAATTTAAAAATATTAAATATTTAAACTTAACGGCTTATATGATATATGTTCTTAAATGATAATATTATTATGTATTATGTTATTTTGTATTATGTTTTAGTATTACGTTATAGTTGTACATTCTATGATCAAATCTTTCTATAATTGTTTGCAATAATTAAATGTTGTTTAAGGTTCCATGACAATATCGTAAAGACAATTGCGTACATAAAAATTTATAGATTTTAAAAATTGATTATTTGATATCATGAAATAAACCGTAACCCTAATCCCTAACTCTAACCCTAACTTTAAATCTAACAATAATGCTAAACCCCTACAGATTGAAGTCAATGGATACAATATTGAGGGGGACAATCTCAAGTATCTGAGGAGATTGGAAAATAATTGAACCAATAATTTTCAATAAATGATTATTGAATCTTTTTATTTCTTTTGATTTTATCTTGTTATTTTAAAAATATAATTAACTGTTAATTAAACAGCATTTATGAAGTATTTGAATTGTATATAGGTGTCATACTTTATTCAAAACCATCAATAATTTAATAATCTCTACACAATTGTCCCTTACGCAATTTTTAAGTACGCAATCATATTTCCGCAATTGTCTTTCCGCAATCGCCTGGTCACCGTTTTGGTTCATTGTTACAAATTTGTTGTTAAACATAAATATAAAAAGGAGTAAAAGTAAAATATAGTTTATATTATCATGATTCCTATACTGGTTATTGATAATCTATGAAATAAAAAATTTCCCTAAAATGAATCTCTGTTGAAAAAAGTAACGTAAAAAAGACATTCCTAAATCCATAATATATAATCAAAAAAGTTAATTGCATTTTTTTATGAAAAAGAATTTTAGTATTTCAATTTATATCAATCTCGTTTTTGATTATATGAATAACTGAATTTCTTTTCGCCTCTTAAAGTTTGGTGGGCAGAATTATTCCATCATAATCATTACAACTATTTTATTTTATGTATTTTGTGCTTATTTAACTAATTAAAGGTTCTTTTCACTCGTATTTTAATATTTATTTTACATAAACGGTTTTCCATTCCTGTGACATTCTAATTAATGCAGTGCATCATGTATGTTACCTCTCGGATCCGTCTGCGGTTGTCTCTCGGCGAGGGTCACTTTAGTGTTACAATTAATTTTGTAATGATCGTCGTACCTTTCTATTATAAAGATTTATAGCAATTTATTTGATTAATTAATTCATTATTCTGTGCTACATTCTTTATTATTGGGCTCATATTTCTATTTAAATTACTATTTTACTAGCATCTGGAATTTTACGTTAGCTATCTTCAAAATGAATGTTTGAAAAACTGGATGCGGGTGCTTCGTTCCTTCTTCTTTTCCCTTTCCTATGTTCCTTGACTTCTATCAGTTCATTAGTGCCTGGTTTTAGACAAATTTTAATCAATTAATTTGGTGGTTATAAAATTTAAAAATTAATATATTTCATTATTTGGTATTTAATGAATTTTCAAGTTATCTCTTGTAAAAGTAAAATAATATAACAAATGCATTACATTGTTTGCTAAATACTCACGAAATATTCACTATATCTATAATAAAAAAATATTGATCGGCGTTCTGTAAGAATTTTCATTCGGATCAACTCAAAAGAGTAGGTGAGGTGCGGTTTTGGTAGTCTCTATTCCACAAATATTGTCACTCTTCCTTGCTGTGTCAAATGTAGTACAGGTCCCTGTTGATGTTCACTGTCCATAGTGTACCAGCTCAAGGACTGCTTGTGACCTGTATCGCACAATTCGTTTTTGCAAAGCAATTTGTGTCTGTTATCGGTATGCAGATGTATTGAAATTTAGTGAAATTATTTATTGTTGCACCATTTCGTTGTGACCTTTCTTAAATTTACAATGACTGACAATCAGACAGTGCTTTACAATTTTAGCATTCAAACACAGACTCTTCGGTCATAAAAATCAGGGACCTATTGTACACTTGAAACATTTTACCCCTTCAATAAGCACATATTAGAAATATTTTACATGAAAAGTTATTTCACCCCCCTTATTATTTAATTAAAATTGGTTCCCGTGTTATCCGATGTCTTTCTGCAATTATATGATACAAATAAATTCGTAATTCTCTGATATACATATTTTTTTAATACATTTATTTTGTATATAGTTTTAATAAATAAGTTGATATTTAAATAAAACGTGTTAATAATTAACAAAAATAAAAAATTCAATTTTAACTATTATTTAATTTTTTAATGCACTAATATAAATTTATAATTAGAATAGATAAATAAAATGTATAATTATGAAATTTATAATAAATGATAAGTTAATAAATATTAATATTTTATTTTCTAAAAATCCTTGTACGAATATTTCAAGTTTGAGCAAATTGTAATATTTGATGAACAATGTTTACAATTTTACATATATTGTGATTATTTGGCAGATTTATAGAAACGAAACTGATTCAAGAAGAAAGAAGGAATATATTTTTCGTTGGAAAAGAGATAGATATAATAATTCTCAGCGGTGTTTTAAATATTGCTTGTCACAAAAAATACGATAAATTATTCAACTGGTTTATATATGTATTTATGTTTTTTTTTGTTTTCTGCAATAAATGTTTGGAGTGATGTCCTTTCTCAGACACAGTTTTGTTCGAGGATCGTCGAAAGGTTGACTGGAACAGGTTTTGTTTCAACAGATCATTGGAATATTTCTCAATCTAGAGTTCATATAACTGATAATTCGCTTGTTAGGAAGAATATTAGTATTATTAAATTATTATTCCAAATTATAATCATTCAAATAAATATTCATTTATATAAAATTATTTAAATGTGGTTCCAATTATTTCATCATTAATTCTCGCATTTTTTATGTATTTGTTTTAATTAGTAAATATATTTTTTGGGAAACGAAGTTATTGTGCAATTC
>MQRK01252077.1:21503-41546 GCA_001938485.1 Girardia tigrina | reverse complement strand
TTTTATTAAAAAACAAATTAAAAAGAAATAATTTATAATCGAATGATTTAAAATAAAAAAAATCAAAATTGAATAAAATAACATATTTATATATTTATCGATATTATTATTTATATTTAAAATTTTGAGATCTGGATTCTGTAATTAAAATTTTGTTCCTCATAAATTTGTTTCAATAATGAAGATTGTAATAGAAATAAAGTTTACAAAATTATGAATTCTGATTTCAATCACGAACCTAAAAGCGACAATTTTGAGAATTGTTCAAAACTATGAAGATGTCAACATTATAGAATATTTAGGAGATTTTTTCTCAAAACGTTTTTGATGTAAAAATTTTGATTATTCCATGCATAAAGTTGTATTGTATATATTATACATTCAGAGTTGTGTGTTTAAAGCATTGACATATTTTAATTAAAATAAATTTTTATGTTACTTTCTTTTACTTTATTGTTTTACTTTTATTTCCTTAAAAATAATTTATTTATTTTGATTAAGCAAATGACACTAACTAATATTTTCAATTAGTTTTTTTCGTATTTATGCCATTAAATTCATTTACATGACACTTGACCTATATGATAAAGTTTCTCAAAATTGGGTGTCCACATGATGTGTATCCTTAGGGTACATGTTTAAAATTTAACAAAATTATTTGTTTCAATATTTAAAATTATTAAAAAAATGTTTTCGGAATAAAGCAAATGCATCTTGAATTTATTCAAAAGAGAAGAGTTTTGTATTGTCTCTATAATCAGTTGTCTGGATGTAAAAAATCAGAAAAATTCAAAATATGAAAAAAAAATTGTTTTTACAAAATCAAACTAAAAATATTATTAATTTTCAAAAAATATGTTTAAATTGAAAAGAAAAATTTTAAAAACAAATAAATAAATTTATCAAGTTTTCGAATTTAATAAATTCATTAAAAATGTAATTAATGAAATAAGATCTAAGGTCTAAATTTTAGAAATTAAAAATTCTTCAAGCTGTAGAAAGTAATTGGTCTCAAGTGCAAACTGGGTGATATCGCACAAGAATTTGGCATTAAGTTATGTACCATTTCTGCCATCGTGAGGGAAAAGGAAACAATCAAGTCCAGAGCCTTTTTCGGCTGTTTCGCCTCGTCGGCAGAAAGATACCGTCCAGCGGACAAATGTTCTAAATTTGACAATGCTATTCTCCTATAGTTCAAGAAGTGTCGTAATTCAAACATAGCTAACATTGCCATTTTCTGTCACAACCTCGAAATTCAAAGATAAAACGCAAACTACACTCGATAGTAACATACCACTGATTTACACTTTTCTTTACTCAATGTTATGTCATATCTAAATGTTGTCCTCTGAATTTTACAAATAAAATTTTCAGTATGCCACTTAGTGTTTTGGTTTGATTGAGTGAGGTGACTATTGAAATTGTGAGGCTAGTCGATATAGCTGCGTGTTTAAATATTATTTAAGAGAGTTATACTTAACTAAGAACGTTATTGTACGTTCCATTTTCAGGAAATCGGCTATTGAAATCCGGTTAAAATAAAGTTTTTCTAGCAAAAGGTGTTTTTTAATATCCAGTAATTACTACATATAATATTTAACATTAAAAAGTGTCAGAAAGACACTAAATTATATTATTAAACTAATTATATTTGATATTGTTCAGTTGTTTAAAATAATACAAAACTTGTAAAACTAGGCCGAGTTCATAATTATAAGGTATTTGTAGTTAATTCCCACGTTCATTGAAGTATTATTTATTTAATGGTAATGATTGAAACGAATAAAAGTAAATTGATCAAATTTTTTTATTTCCAGAATATTTATGACGAAAATTTAAATATGTAAAGGGGACGTTAATATTTCAAATAATTTCGCATTTAATCCATTTTTAATTTGTTCTAGGGTTATGGTATTTTATTTTAACAAACCTATTTGTCATCGCTTTTTTTCTTATATTTATTATAAAATTGAAACATTTTCTTTAGGCCGATGAAAATCAATTGAATTTCGTTGTTAATTAAAATGTAAATGAAGAGTTCGACTCGAATGGGATTTTTTAATCTAATTTTGAGTAATGTTTGAAATAAATAAATTATTACTTCTACGAATACATTTTTTTCAAAAACATGATAATTGAAATTAAAAATCTCAAATTACTATTGAAAATTATTTGTTGGTTACATATTTATCCCAAGAAATTTTATATCTTAAACCAGTCCAACAAAATCCAAAGGGTTAAAGAGAACAGTGAAAGAAGTGTATGAAATTTGACAAATAAATTACCAACAGATATTCAACGAACGAAGAGAATCAGGAAGAGATCTCCTTTTAGACAATAATTTACACAGAATTATCAATCGGTCGGATAATCAAGTCTCACAGGTTAGCAATATTAAATTAATTATGGTTTACTTTACTCCTCTTTCTGTTTGTTGTCAGTTAAACACATTTGTATTGTAAATAATTATGCTTTTACACTTGTAAGACCAAGAATAAAAATGAGGGGGCACTATGAAATTATAAAAATCCATATTCAGAAGGATTTTGAATATTTAACAATATCATTTAAGACAATGTTCAAATATGATCTGAAGGGAGACATTTTCATGAAAGTAAAATCGAAAACTGACAATATAATGAAAGCTTATCTTGTGTATAAATTTATTTCTAACCTTCATCAGCAAGTCAGACATACTTCTACAATAGTGCCCCTGGGAAACCAGACGAATGGTTGGAGTCTATCTCTAGGAAAAGGGTCTAAGAGCTTGCCGATATAATACTCAAACTTATGGCAAATATTGCAAAGAGTAAAAATAGAGGATATAAAAAATTCAATAAATCTTTTCCGTAAATCTCATCAATGAGATTTCTATTCTTCAGGCAAATTTTGATTCACAATATGGGAGATTATTTTGTGAATCATTGCAAAAGAGACACTAAAACATATTGATTAATATCCAAGATAGAATAAATAAAGCAGCCTCCATGTTAAATATCTTCAATTAAAATATTCAATATAATATTAATATAAATAACAAGATTATTAAAGACTGTCGTAATTTTCAGAATTAGGGGGAATTAGCAGTTTCCTGCGAGACAAGTATTAAATCACTTAATACATCAATTAATGTTTAAACGAACTTCTCTTCCACTTTATTAAAAGTATTTTATTAACTATTAACCGAATTCTTTTACGAAATTTATAATTAAAACATTTACAGTCAGAGTTGCTTAAATAGAATAAAAGAGTAAAAATAGACGATGTAATTAATTTCCTCTCAGAAAAGTCATTTAATTGAGAAGCAAATCTTTTCAAAGAATAATAAATATTTTTACACATAAACTTATGAATTCAATAAATCTTTTCCGCTAGACAAAGTAACGATTCTAAAGGTTAAAATTTACAACTGTACATATTTGAATATGAAATGATCTGGAAAAAAATTCCTGTTAAAAAATGTAGCGACATAACGATGTCGATTGGAATAAATAAACGAATTTGTCTGATCTCGCTACTCACAAAAATGTAAAACTTTTTATCAATACCTCTACTGTCATATTCTGAAACGGAGTCCCCTAATATCTTCAAGTTGCTTCTTTGTTAATTAATTGAAGATCAGGCCTTCTAAAAGATTTCTGAAATAAATAGATTTAAAAAAATCTATTTATTTTAGAAGCAAACAGAAAATCGAAGAATGCCTCCGGATCGATGTGAAATGGCTGTTCAGAAAGATCACCTCTGTGCACTCTGTAGTCAGCCTGCCAGCAGATGGTGCTCAACTCCAAATGCGAGATAGACTCGATCATTTAATCCGCAACAGGAGTATCGTACAGAGGAAGATCGAAGATCTGCTGAAATTGATCAAACCGAGAATAAAAAATTGTCCAATGTCCTACGAGCTTTGTAAGAAGGCATTTGCAAAACAATAGACATCAAAATGGATCAGGAAACGGCACTGGAGAAGCAGAAACAATATCTATATCTGTACTGCTCCAGGAGCTAAACATCAATGAGGTGGTTGACCAGACACTTCAAGACAGATCACATGGAAGAAGCAAATCAATCCAATCAAATCTAACAGAATCATCAAAGAAAAAAGCAGGTCACTGTTGTGATGGAGATTTGTGTGGTGCGGTAAAACTTATTGGCGATACCAGAAAGAAGGAAGACAATCCAACAATTACAAGCAGTATTCAGGTGCGGACCGTTGGAAACGATCTCCTTAACAGTTTTAAATTTCTGTTTAATGGATTTATCTGAAAAAGGGAATTTCAATTATCCCTTCGCTGGCTGTTCGAAGTCCACGGGAACGGTCAAAGTAAGGCTAAATTATGAAACATCCAAACATGGTTGGTCGTTTTTTACTGCGGGTTCAAAGAAATATCGTAGTCTGAACAGTGATAACTTCGTAGGAGGCCTATCAAGAGGCTGCAAATATTTTTTAGTTGGGGTGGATCCTCTAAAGAGCATATGGCTCTATACCATTGAAAGAAATGGGAGGTCAACAATCGTATTTTTAGAAAACGGAAAAAAAACTTTTTTTAATTATCTGTGTTTTGAAAGTATAGCAAGAAAAAATTAATAAAAAAATTATTTCAACTAACTAATAAAATAGTAAAAATTGTTGTGAAACAAAAAAAATAAAAACAGTTAAAATAAATGAAAGAACAATTAATTCATTTAAAATTTATATTTATTCTATGAATTAAGTCATGTTTAATATTCGTTTTAATTTTTACCGACTTTCGTTTTATTTTTTTGCCTTTTATTATACCTTCATATTTCTAATAGTATTTCAAATGAATATTTTGTTTAAATGTTGTTTACAAATATAATTTTTAGTTTATGTAAATATTTAATTAATTTTATTTCAATTCATTTTAATAAAGCTATTTTAGGAATATAATTAATTATTTCGGAAATTAATTTATTTTTTAGAAATCTTTCATCAATTAAGTTATAATATTTCATAAATTATTATTTATTGTATATTTCAGTAGTAAATACTCTTCTAGGAGGACAAAATAATATCATAAAGGTTCTATTTGCATAAGTTTAACATAGTGTTAACTTGTATTGATCACATCGCCTTGTAATGGAATGTAGTGACCACAATTTATTAATTTAATTATTATTTTAATTTTAACAATCAAAACTTAATAACAAAAAATGTGTAACAAATGCAAAATTTAATTTTTAAAAACAATGGAGTGAATCGATAACATTAGAACAGAAAAAAATGTCGGAAATTAATAAAAAAAAGAATTAATTAAATTAATGTAGTTTTAATAATTTTTAATAATTTTGAAATAATTTTTTTTGTGCTGGAACGCGTTTTCAATTGCTCATTATTATATTTTCAACAAAAATCTGGTTTTATTTTTTGCGACTGAAAAATCCGACGTTAATCGAATCCGATCGGCTACCACGAGAACTACATACAAAAAACCGGACATGTACAATCAACTCTACAATCAAGTACATTTTTCAGCACCCGGATTCAACTTCTATGACTCAAAAATATATTCGTTTTCCGAGTCCGATCCGATTTTCCAATCATCTAATATCAGCAACAATCACATCAACTCTACCAGGTTACTCAACCAGTCGCTTTCGACCGGTTTCAATCTGTTTCAATTGGATCAATCAGCGGCCAACAACAACGGTAACAACATCACCAATCATATCAACAGCACCCGTGCTATCATCGCGTCTCAGCTCGTTCGCCATCAAATCGAATCGATGTCGTTCCGGAGCTGTCGGGTAAGATGGCAGCCCCCACTATATCCCAACGCCATCCGAAACCGTTATTCATTATTATTTTGGAACAGTTTCTCGCGAAACAAACTCCAGGGTCATTGGTCGGTGATTGGACCCGTTGAGTCCACAGCGAGACGGCGCAGCGTTCCCACTACATGGATCAAACACGAGAATTGATTAGATAATTAGATCAGGCTCGCTTTCCGAATAGGGACAATCAAAATAGCGATAATTATAAAAATGAAATTATAAATAAAAAAAACTAAAAATTAAGAAACATTTATTTCGAAGTTATAGGCAATTGCTTGTAAGAACTCTCGTAAATTATATTGATTTTTTTGCACCACAGTAATTCATGGCTGCATATTTTTTCATTTTTTGAACTAAATCACTGCCTTGTAAAATTTGGATGTAATTTACTTTTCGGAGAGATTCTTCTCATAGCAACGCCTCAATAAATTTTAAAATAGAAGATTGTAACATTACTATCGACCCTTTGAAGGCATTTTGACGGCTTTCAAGCTGGTTATTTGTGCAAAAAATCACAATTATTGCCTTGTTTTTACACTTCACATTTTTATCAGGAATAGTTGGATTATTCTATTTCTTCTACTTAGATAACTATCTTCAAAACATTTATTAAAAGTACTAGTTTTGAAAGATAATCTGCAACAAGTTCGTCAAAAGCATCATTAAAGCATTAAAACATTTTTTTATTAAAAATATTTAAAGGTCGCTTTTTTTGACTGAGGCTATTTCGATTATTACTATTTAAATCAATTTAAACATTATTTGGAGAGAGTAACATGTGAGGCCTTAATAGTAAGATTAATGAATCTGAAAATTAATATTCAAACTTAAACTTCTCTGTTAATCATTTTCAAATAGAACCTTTATGTCATAATTGATTACACAATCACTGCTTTCATATATGAGCTACAAAATATAATGTTAATTTAGTCTGAAGATGGCGGGTACACCGCAGAAATTAATAGCAATAAATTTTATAAAGTTGCGTGCAATATTTTAAAAAACACAAATATAGAATTTTATTTTTAATAAATTGGTTAATACTTTTAGTTAACATAATATTTAATTTTTTTAAACAGTGAGAAAAGACTCCAAATCCATAATAAAACAGAAATATATTTTCAATAAGACAATTCGTCAAACAAAAAATTTCTCTGAGCATTATATTGGAAGAATCTGTCTCTAGGGAAAGATATGTATTCTCACTAAAATAAGTATTAATATTGAAATGGTCATCAATATTTAAAATATAGCATTATAACAAGTATATACCAACAATAATTTCATTCATAATTAATTTAAGTTAACTTTAGATTCACGATATTATTATGTTTTCATATTTACTGTTATTTTGTATTTTATGGACAATTATATTTATATATCAATATAAATTATTGATAAGCTGCAATGGTGATGAAATGGTTTAATAAAAATAATTCATTTATTTAGAAAAATATTAAGAGAATATATTTTGACAGAGCAACCGCCATCTTCAGGTCCCAGATTAATAATAAAGTTGGAAACGGACAACTCGACAAAGTGACAACTTGGCACTATACTTTTTTGTTATTGCAATGGACGTGTATAGACAAATACTCTGGACAGATCTTTCCATTCTTAGTAGTAATACCAGTTGTGCCGCAGAAGTATAAATAGTTAAAATTAATACAGCTGTTAAAAGAAAAGCAAACGAAATAATGGAAATGCCTTAAGAAATAAAAATTTCAGTTGCCAAAAAAATTTCAGATTGTACTTTTCGAAAATTTCTTTCACGAGTTACAATGAGAAAATTAATAAACTGAAATCGTGTCAATGAAGGATATGGGCAAAGAATTTTAATATTTGGATGACAGTACCATAACAAGTGGAGCGTTCAAATGTCAGAAGAAGATAATGAATATGCACTGATCGTTCTTAATGATTATCTACCTCCAGAATTAGAACCAGTTATAAGTTGGTCAACAAACATATATGTTGATAGACAAAAATTGACAATTGATTGACAAAATGGAACAAGAGCTTCACTTACTTTTTCATTTGAAGTTTGATCAGTTTATCAGCATACCTTTATTGGGTCTGACAGAATCAATAATTTTGCTGAAGCTTACCATAGAAAATTACAACTGTTGGATTCTTGATCAAGATTATAATTATTAACCCCAAAATTTATTTATAACATAAATAACAACTATTTAAACAAATTTTTCGTCGAGGAACTTTTCTTTCGTTTTCTTTTGACCAGATTTCTTATACATTAAAATATGGGATTATACGTGAATACTGATAAGCTATTTATTAAAAACGATATTTTAAAAATTGAAATTTTTTTAATTAATTTTATAGATTAACATTCGACTATTTGATAAAATTTAATTTGAAATAAAATATAAAATCAACAAAATTTATTTTAACTAAATTAACAAAAAATAGTTAAACGTTTTATTTATTATCAATATTTCGATTTAAAAAATATTTTATTACCTAAAATTATTTTAACTAGTTATTCGTTTAATTTCTTTTACATGTCTAATTAACTTTACAAAAGATATCATTTTAAACTTATTTTAATGTTTTAACTTAATGTTTAGAAAAACTTTTGATTTTAAATAATATCTTATCTTTTAAATAAATATCTTTTTAAATATCTTTTAAATAAATATCTGTCTTTCACAACAACAAGGATATTGTGTCAGTCATTCAGTAATATCAAAATTTATTAGTCACTTACAAAATG
This sequence comes from Girardia tigrina, assembly GCA_001938485.1. Classification (NCBI taxonomy): domain Eukaryota; kingdom Metazoa; phylum Platyhelminthes; order Tricladida; family Dugesiidae; genus Girardia; species Girardia tigrina. The sequence continues at coordinate 33,019 of MQRK01252077.1, read as the reverse complement.
AAATACCACGAAAACGAAAACAATATGAGGAAGTAGATAAAACAAGAAACTAGGAACAGCATATCGTATTGGAGTTTTGGCGCAGCTTATCTCAGAATTTTCATATGAACTAAATAATTTTTGAGTTTAATAAAATTTGTCATAAAAATATTTTTTTTCAAAAAAAAATTTAAATTTCATATATCCCAGTGCTGAGGTGTCTCGGTGCCGAGTTTTCCTGTTCCTTAATCCTGTATATAAACACAAAAATAATGATTATGTAATCGAATGTATGAAATCAATCTAATTGAAAGTTCCTAAAAGCTGGTTTAGACTGCTGACTGAACACTGATTTAGGGCCATGTGATCTAATTAACAATGCTTCACGTGACACTTACTCCTAAATCTCTGTTTGAAATCTTTTTTTGAAAAACCAATAAAGGAAACATTAATTAAAATGATTTTGCTTCTCCTGGTGGTTCTAGGAAGGAAATTGAAGTATCATTAGATATCAATAATATGCCTAAATATTGTTTAAGTGTACCTTATTCTGAAGGATTTAGAAACTTCAAAAAGACATTGTCGAAATAAAATTCAAATATGTTCTATAATAAATCTGTTAAATCTTTATCACTACTGTGATATTTTTATGAATATAAATGTAATGATTGTGATGCAAATGGAGAATGAACGTCATCTATATAAAAGGATTTGAGACCATGGTCGAAAAGAGAGGAAGAGTAATATTGCAGAACATAGAAAAAATGCAAATGTTATATTAATATTGATAATTTCTAGACCTTGTGAAAGTCTCAACCAGCTTATTGTAAATTTGTGATTAGCCTGATTTCATACAATCGATAATGCAATAATTATTGAGGGCGACGGTTGATCCGTCGAAATGTATTATCTTTAAATATATATTATAAAGGATCACTCTTGTTTATAATAATAAATAATATAATAATGACATAAAATAATAAATTTTTAATGTAGCTTTAACATGAGATCATATTAATTCAGTCAAAAAATATTTACCTTCAATTCATATCCATTAGAACCCTAAAATTATAAAATAAAATAAATATTATATATTATAATATTTAAGTATATTCATATATTTATTAACATTTTTTTATACATTTAAAATTTCAGATTAGTTAATAAATATAACATGTCACATAACTAAAGCTATTCAAAATATAATATTTATAAAAAATATAAATATAATAGCGACGTAAAACGCACTAATTATGAACGTTTTTTGATCTAAAAAATATGTGGCAATATTTTACGAAAAAAAGATGCATCCAACATTCGTCTAATAAAATTAAATTTTTATTAGATTATTTTTGAATATTTTTGAGTTGAACATTGTTCTGTTGAATATTTTATGTCGCAATAATTAATAATTCAAATGTCGTCCAGCATCAGAAGAATTTCGCAATGAAATTTTATGATAAAATAAGAAATTAAATTGATTGAATTTTCAATTAATAAAATAAACAAAGTGGAACACGAAATGTAATTTAAATGAGTAATTATAAAACGAAAAAGAAGAATGAGATGTTACTCAGATTTATCTGGAATATTATAAAAATAAAACTATAGAAATGTGTATTTTGAGATTGATAAGAATGGCCATAGGGAACAAGGGGTACCTAAATATCAATGGTTCTTTGCTTCATATTATTTTACAAACTTTGGTCAAAACATAATCTCATATACTAACTTTAAGTATGTACTCATTTAAGTATGTACTTTTTTTAAGATACTCATCAATTGCTCAGGTAACTTTCTTATCTATGGATTTTTTGAGAGAGATGACTTAAGACTTCAAACTTGATATTTGTTAATTTAATATTTTTAAACGTTTTTTCAAAAAAAATGTATATAAGAACAATTTGACCATGAGGGTTTTTTTCATTTGAGCTTACAACAGTCAACAAAGGACGCAAAGTTATGAAGATCAAAACCGAAATTAAATCAACTCAAACCAATTGACCAAAGCAGATAAATTTATTTAGAGTCATTAATCGGAGCAATGGGGCTGATCGAGGTTGGAAATAGTTTAAGGTGAGATCATAGCCCCATATTTTGTGTAGTCTATAGTAATTTTAATATTTTTTTCCAAATGAGATCAATTGAATTGAATGACTTTTCAATACCAAATTTTGATAAAATATGAAAATATCCTTACTTTACCTTCCTGTCTATAGAAAGTTTTTAAAGTTATATTTGAAACAGTTGGCATAGTTTATAAAGTATAAGTCAAGGACTCCAAATTTTATGCAAAACAAAGAAGATTTTAATATAGATCGACTAACTGTCGATATTTGAGAAAAAGAGGCAGTTCATGGCTAATTCATAAAAAAATACAACTTGAGTGGAAAACTGTTATTGAGGGAATCTCAGTTTATTTAAATGTTCCATATTCGTAAAGTGATTTGTCATCAATGTATAGTGTAGCATTTATTTTCCGATCTACAACATTTTATAGGTTGGTTCCGACTTGGGAATACGTTCAGCATCCAAACTGGAACATGATTTCTTTAGTTAAAAAGTAAAATTCCCCTTGTCATTCAATAGCTTCTGACTTTATCGACTTGTGAAAATTTCATACAAAAAAATCACAACTCCATTTTGCAATCAAATAGTTAATGATAACACAAAAAATTATTATAAAGCATGGAAGGAAAAATACCTAAACATTTCTATTTAATACAGTTTAAACATTTGTGGATAATCGCCAAACGTTTTTTTTGCTAAAAATTTTTTAGATTTTCTACTTTGTTCAAATTTTCCCATTTTCATTTACTGTCATCGAGATTGAGTAAATGTGGTAAAGTTTGAAGAATATTACTTGAGTAAAAGGCCTTTAAAAATAGGTTTCTGAATTACATGGATATATATATATATATATATATATATAATTAGAGTAAGAAAGTAAGCTAAGAAAAAGAATGGAAAAAAATAAATTAAATGTTTTCCAATTATAACCAACATTCCCATCAATATAAATGCATGAATGTAGAATACAGATGTTTAGAAGACAAAACTACGAAGAAATTAACTAACTACTGAAAATTTTGTGTAGGAATTTACCATACATTAAAGATAGTTTAAGTTGAACAATCTATGTATGGAAGATAATTATTTTTTCAGTAGACGTTAATTTTTTTAAATAGATTCAACACCAAAGTGCGCTTTTCTTCGTCATTGACAAAAGTAACAAAATGACATCACTATTATAAACTTTATTTTTAATTTATTTTCCTAAATTATCATTTTTCAAGTACAATATATACGTACAAATACATTTTTCAAGTACAATATATACACCACAACATATACGTGGTGTGCAAAATAAGTACCCGGACCACCTATGATAGAATATATTTCAATAATTATTTTTGTTATTATGATTGGCATGGTAGGTTATTGGTATATTTTATGTTTTAATGAATTATTCTTTTGTGTTTTGCAGAGCATCATTTCAAAATTTTACCCTATTCATGCCATATCCAGTAGAATATCGCAATGTAATAAAATTCTTCATTTTTCTAGATTAGAAGAATAAAAATTTTAACTCAGTTGATGGAAACTTATGGGAATACTTGCCCTTAACTAACTACCATCTACCATCAGATTAATCAGTTTAGATATGGGCGAGAATCAGTGTTTGATTATGAAATGTGTAGGCGCCCATGTGAAATTTCCAACAAAAAATAGCGGAATGTGCCAGGAATGGGAGGGAGGAGCAACGACTCACCACAAAAAGCTGTCAGAGATATTGAATGTGAGTAAAGGAAGCATGGGAACAATTTTTAGTGATTTTGGAATTCGGAAATTGGTATGCAGATTCGTTTCATGCTTCCTCACAATGAAAAAGTGTCAAAACTGGCTGGAATGCTGCTCAGCAAATCTTCGCCTCTTTGATAAGCATGGAGGCAATTTCTTGAAGAATATCATCACTAAGGATGAAACACGCCGGTGAGTTTTGTATCATCCAGAGTCTAAAAGAGAATCAGCTGAATAGAAATTTCCGGGTGAATCTATTTCCAAGAAGCTCCGATCTGGCGCATCCCATCGGAAATCCGTGATGCGGAGCATTTTCTGGGATTACACTAGTGTCTTTTTCGTCGATTTTGATGGAAAATATGTTCATATAAACTCCACGTACTATATTGATCTTATTCAGAAGTTTAGACGTGCTCGATGAAAGCCGCGTAGCTATCCACTGTGGTTCTTATAAGATAATGCTCCTATTCACAAAAGTGCTGAAACAATGGAAAAAAATAGGAAAAGTGGTTTCGCACCAAGTGATTTTTATCTATTTAGTTTTTTTTGTGAATTTTAGGAGGTTTTGGGAAAGACTTCGAAGTTATCTCAATAAGAACCATCTTATCCAAGAATATCAAGCAATAGAAAAAATATCAAATCGAAATTTCAATCGTTCAGTTCTGCTATTGAAACCACGCAAACATTTCCTATGGAGTCTCTACTTTGCAAGTTGAAGCTGTCTGATATGAGTATGGATGATGACTAAAGAATCCAGCACCAAATTGAAACATTTATCCGAATCATTGTACAAACAAAACACCTTGATACAACTTATTCGTGATTTTTTCTTTTATTTCTAAAATGGAGATTTGTATATGATTGTAAATTATTATCCCGGCAGAATAATTGTGTGACAATTTGTACATTAGAAACAATATATAAATTTCACTGAAATAAATATAACGGCAAGGTGCCAAAATAACAAAAAATGTCATAGTAAAAAATTATGACAAATTATTACTGTATACCTGACCGTTTTGTGATTGGCCAGTGGTGGTGTTAAAATATAAGTAAATCGATTTATCGAATTGGTGTTTTTGTTTATTCGAAACAATTCGACGCATGAGTAATGTTTTGATCTGAATTTAAGACGCCATTTTTTCGTTTTGAAATTGTGAACTGAATTTTTTGAATAAAGGTATTTGGCGAATTGATTAATTTTTTTTCTTTGGTTTAAGAAAATTAATTATGTCCGATTATAAAATGGATTGCATCAATCATAAAAGCATTTTAAAAAATCCAGCCGATGAAATTGAAACAGAAAGTATAACGCCTGCACCGAAAATACAGAACACAGAAAGTAATGCCAATGAATTCCAAGATCAAATTTTGAAATTCCTAATCATAAATATAGCTTTAGTCCAGACTGATATCTATAAACTCGACGAACAAGCGAGCGTCGGAATTCTGGAAGTGCAAAAGAAATTCAATCAAAAACGACTACCGCTATTTCAGCAACGGGTGAATCTAATCAATACGATCTCGAATTTCTGAATCAGCGCGCAGAGATATAATCCCCAATTGATGGCGCAAAGATCTATTGATAGACGAAGATCTACTTCAATCCCTCACCAGTCTAGTAATCGAATCAGGTTTCAAAATTATATTGACATTTTCTCCGAACGATTATTTCTGGAACTCGACTATCACAAAATTGATTCAATTCGGTGAGTCAGAGATCAAAACGACTTGTGGAAATATGATAAAAATTTCGTCAAATCGTCGAATGAGTCATTACATAAAGCAACAGCGGGGGATCTTACGTTAGTAATTATTTTTTCCTCACAAACCTGAGTGCAGCCCCCTAACCCAAGAGTGCTGCAGCCACGAAAACACTGCGCCCGCACTCGCACCGAGTAACATGAAAAGACATTTGATAGGCCAAAAGTCTGAAAATGCTGATGATCTGCGTCAGTGTGTGGAGGATTTTCTGAAGAAGCAGCCACCAATTTTCTACAAAATTGCTTTCTTTGAACTTGTTGATCGTTTGAAGAACTGTGTGACTCATGAAGGGTCTTATGTTGAGAAATAGTACCTTTATATGATTAGTGTTCCCATGTTGTAATATGAGGCTCCTGTTACTTAGTCTGGGTACTTATTGAGCACTCCACGTATTATATCCTTCATTTTTGACCTTCCCATATATTGTTGATCAATATATTTCTTTTTATATTGTTAGTTGCGTTGATATCATTTTCGATATTTTAATTATGATTCCTAATTTTCAAAATTTTTATTAGCACAAAATTATAATTTTTATTTCAAACAAATTTTCAACTTTCTTTTAATAATCGATTCGCCGACATTTATCTTTACAATAAATTTCTGATTAAACTTCTCGAAACTGAAACTTGAAAATAATATCTAAATCGATCAAAAATTTATTCTAAAATAAAACACATTTTCAAAATAAACAGTTCTTTACAAAATATAAAAAAAAATAATTTTAGCTCATATTATTATTTCCAGAAATTATATACTGTAAAAATATCTTATTTCAATTATATTATTAATTTAGAAATCAAAATTTAATTTAAAATATTTTTAAAAAGATCATTTGTAAATTATTAAAATTTTTCAGCAAAAAGAAAATTTACAAACCCTTCATATATACGCATATATTCGCTTTATAGCACATTACTTTGGTAAATCATTTCAGTCGCAAAAAGAAGATATTACGCAAAAGTCTTTAAGATTGAAAATATAGTTTAGTTATATTAAAAATTAATCTGTCAAAACCAGATTGATAATAAAATAATTTACATTGATCATCGGTAACCGAAATAAGAGACTAATTAAGAAAACTATAAAGGAAAATACCAGACCTCTGTGAAGGCAATTTACAATATCTATATTTTGTAACCACAAAAGACATTAAACTTTTCCTAGCAAATATTTACAATACAATATATAAAGTAATATTCGATGATACATATTGTTTTTGTTGATAATTATGTTTTATTTGTCTTAAAATCAGAATTATAACAATTTAAACCAAATCAAGACGAACTTTTACTACGAAACAAGAAATTCCAGAACATATAACGACTGTTCGAAGAAATTAAAACTGTTCAATATGATCTCATTTTTCCCAATGTCCAAAACGAGACATATTTGTAACAGATGCTTTTTACGTCAATTAATCTCACATTGTGATATTTCTATGTCTGTCGGTATAATTGTTCCAGTTGAAGCAATAGTTACAAGTGTTTTCTTTTGTTTTGTTGCAGTACTTTCAATCTCTGTCATATACGAAGCATATATACGAAGGTCAAGTAAACATATAAAAAGGATTAAAATAATTGAGAATTTCCTTCTTGGCGTTGAAGTAGGCTTTCGATTTGAATGGTTGACGTTTAGTGAGTGCCACACCAGAGCTCCTGGTTTGTTCAGATAATGTCAAATTATTTTAATATAAAATCTAATTGTTTTTAAAGTAGAACATAAACCCATTTTGAACTTTATTTTCTTCTACATAATTCCACTTGAATATTGGTTGAAATTTTGATTTGAGAAAAAATTTATATCTGTTATTAGAACGAAATAGAAAATGCATTTATTTCCTCGTTATTGTCGAAATTTTCCTTTCGTAGACATTTTTTTAAAAAGGAAACGTTGGTGAAAATTAGATGAATATCGTGGATGTTGAAGGGATAAAAATTCTACCGTAAAATACCAAAATTATTTACCTTATGTTGGAGAATATTCTAAACAATAACTTTATCCTTTTTCTTCTTGTATTTCAATAATAAATCCCTTTCTAATTGAAAATTATCATTTTATCGAGAAAAAAATAAAAAAGGTAAATATGGAAGGAATACGCAATAATGAAATCCAATGAAATTTATTGATATAGAACCATATATAATGCAACATAACAACTTCAAAATGTTATTGATTTATTAATTGTAACGACATTAATTTTGAATGTTCCAATATTTGTTGTTTATCATATAGGAATTTCGTTTGCACTGATTTGAATTTAAATCCTTGTCATATTTATAACTCGAGAACAAAATATTACTTGTTTACCTCAATTATGGTAAAGGAAGGAGTGCTAATTTGCGAAGGTTTATAATAATTCAAGGAATTTATAATGTGCGATTTCCGGACAACAACATGACAAAGCCAAATATGGTCGACTATCATTACAGCAAGAAAATATTGACAAATGGCCGTATCAACTCTACCAAAATGACTAAACTTACCGAAATTCTTAAATCAGCTTCTCAATCTGCATCGCTAATAAATTCATGTTTCAAATTCAAATAGCGAGGGGTTAGTAACAACAAATTGCCTTTTGTGTATATATGCTGAAAAAGTTTGAAGACAATTCAACTTTTCTTAACAATGTGCTATGGTCTGATCAATCCCATTTTCATTTGAATGGCGCAATATATACGTGAAATTATAGAATTTAGAGGTCATGAAATCCACACGGATTTCATGAGTAGCGCTTGTGGTCTCTAAAGGTAACATTAAAATTTGGCTTCACAAGATACTTCATGTCCAAACCTCTTTTTTGTGGATCATGATGGTGAGACTTGTTACGTTTCAGCTGACGGATAATGTGAAATGATTCTTCATTATACTATTTCACCATTAAAAGCAACATTTCTGGTAGATGTAGCCTTAACTCATACAGCTAACAAAACAAAACAGATTTTTTAAGACCGTTACGTGATAGGCTTATCCGAAAAGGTTTAAGAATTTTCATGGCCTGCCAAAAGTCCAGACCTGAATATATGTACAGTTTAGGGTCTGGGAAAACTAAAACTCAATGTTTACAATGGAACTTCATCATCTCTTACTGAATTGAAATAGAGAATAGAGCAAGCAGTTTTAGCCATTTCAAAGGATATGCTTAACTCTGTTTTAACAGCGTTATTTCACGTCTACGTTTGTGTATGGCTAAATGTAGTAGACATTTCGACTTAATAAATTCCTACCTTTATTGTGACATTTTCCTGTCTTCATAATTGCTAAAAATTGAGTTTTCATTATTTAATGCTGCATTGATGTTGTTCTATACTTTTGTTAACAAATAATGTGGTAATTATTTTTCGAAGAGACAATACAGATACAATTTACAAAATGTTACACCAATAAACAATCTCTCTCAGTTTTTTTTAAATTAACTTTTGAAGTATTAAATTACGAGGACTATTTTACAAAATTTGTATGATTGAAACCACGGAAATTAATCCATGGGATCAAAAAAATGTTTTTTTTAAATTTCAGTTTAAAAATCACGAAATCTCTCGCTAAAAATTTCACTAAAATAATACATTAATGAAAACAGTAGTTTTAATCATTTCATATCTCAAATTACCATTTAATCAGATTTTATAAATTTTTCACAAAAACAAAATTTAAATGAGAAATAATTTCAATATAAAATAAAATAATTTATTTGGGAGTTGCAAAAATCGTGAGTAAAAACAAAGAAGTAAAAGGAGAATATATATGTTGTTTTTTATTAATTGTATATAGATTCGTATGGTGCCGTATCATATCATCGAATTCATTTTGTCGCAAAAAAATTTGTCGAAAATCATTTTGTTACATATTTATTAATAAAAAAAATCAATTTTTTATGTAAAAATCACAATTATAAACATTGCAATTTAAAATATAAAAACTTAATTTCTTAAAAATATTTAAAACTACAAATATAAGTTAAAAAATGTTAAAGTCTCATTCCAAAATATTTATTGCCTCAAGAAACAACAAGGATAATTAGTAGCAATATTTTTCAAATAACTAATTTTTGAATTATTTGGATCATAATTTCTTACTTTAGAAAAAAATTTCGATTATACAGTTTATACTTGTATTTACAAGCTGGAAATGCATTTATATTAGCTCTTACTCTATCAAAATTATCACATGCTGTTTTTTCTTCAAGTTGCAACTTTTTAAGTACGCTTAATGGAGAAGAATGTGCCTTTCAATTTATCATTCTTCTAAACGAAACCGATTCGTATACAGATTTTACTTTTTGAAATTTATTTCTACAATAAAATCAATAATTTTGTGAACAAATTGGAAAGAACGAAAAAACTCAAAATGTGTGATTGCTTTTCACAGATGGAATGTGTTATTATACTGAATATCCCAGTCTCAAACCTGGTACAGTTGAGGAAACACAACGTTCTAACAGATTACCATTTGGTCAGACATTTCAGTCGAATTGAATTGATGAGAATTTGGATTGTTATATGTGTTTCGCGATAAAATAAATTTATCGATAAAATCAAAGAAATCCGTTTGCGATGATTATTATAAGGAATGTAAAAATTGTTTCAGAAAGTCTTTGAAATCGTTTCAAAATTATTCAAATAAATCAAAATCATGCTTGTAAAAAAAATTTAAATGAAAGATTCGTTCAATTTAACAAATAAACAATTGTCAATCTTTTGGAATTTTTTTTGAAATCAATTACGTTTTATATGAATTCATTGAAACTGATCCCCAAATCAATGAGTTCTGTCGTATCAAATTCCCTAATCAGACGATCTTTGAAATGCTAACGAAGAACTGGTTTTTTTATTTTGAAAAATCTCAAACGTAATTTCGGTTGTCTGAAATGTTTATCGATTATCGGTAATGAACCATCGAAATTATTTACGAATCGATTGAATTTGAAAATAGTGTCTGTTTTCAAAAATATCTCTCTGTTTCTAGTGTGTAAATCAAAACTATTTCACCAACATTCGAATTTTATCGAATTAAGTTAACTGTTTTGTTTTGTTTAAATGTATTAATTTTACTTATTATCGGCGCGAAGGTTATGATTATAAAAAAGTAAAAGTCGCCATATTTTTTTTAAAAATCGATTGTTGTAAAGAGATTTGCGGGAGAATTTTTATTGAAAATATATTTTTGTGGAATCGAAAAGTTGTAATTGCTGTTTGACTTTGCAATTTTTGAATTTGTAATGTTGGATGTGAGGATTAGCGGTGTGAATGATATCAATGAACTACGAGAATTTTTATTCACTAAACTGAACTTTCTGTCATTCTGCGGCCTTGATGAATCTCATCGATTTTTCGCCGTAATACAATTGAAACATCTGATCGAAAAACACTGGGAAAAAAAGCGTCAGCTTTCCCGACTGTGATAATGAAATCATTCTCCGACAGCTTCTCCGCTCGTCTATCCAAATGAACGCTCCATTATGCTCGAAATTTGTCAATTTGATCGCGGAAATCATCTCAAAAATCTTCTGGCGCTGTGAAAATGGATTTATGTGAGATTCAAATCTTTTTGTCCCCCCGACCTAATGATCTCTCCCCGCCGCCGCGCGCCGCAGCCACAAAACCGCTGCACCCGCTCTTGCACCATCAATATGTTTGAAGTGAAAGTTAAAATTGAGTGTGAAAAGTTTCATTACAAAGATTAGCTTTTGGTTGGTTGTCAATTGTTTTCTTGAACGGTCTATGTTACCCGTTAACTTAAGGAATGATAAAGTAAACATACTGTTTTCTTAAACTCCAATTCAAAGCTGCCAATGGTTGTTTTGTGAGAATGGAATTGATCACTTTAAGTGTATTTTGACTTAATTTTAAAAAATATTAAATAAATTCATTTTTATCGAATCATTTATTGCTAATATGTTTTCTATTTTTTGAAGTCAATTAATTATGTGTTAGTTTAATAAATGGTGTAGAATGACCTGATAATATATATAT
>MQRK01252075.1:9143-24051 GCA_001938485.1 Girardia tigrina | reverse complement strand
TATATATATATATATATATATATATATATATATATATATATATATATATATATATATGTTAATTTATTCAATTTTGCATAAATCATATTTTGTTTTTGTTTTATTAATTTTTACAATGTGTATTAATTTGGAATATAAATTTATATCTTGAAAATTATTTTAATGGTCATGTCCTGTAAAAATTCAATTCCTAAATAATTTTTCATTAATTTTAAAATTCAATTATAAATTATTTTTAATGAGAATTTCCGTGGACAATTAAATTCAATAAACATTATGATTTTTATTTTAAATAGTGATGCAAGATATATCAAAATCTTTTTTACAATATTCTTTTACTCTGAAACTGTTATTTTAATTGTGATTTTCTTTAAACCTAATTTTTATAAAAGTTCTTTCAATTTAATTAGTAAAATATTATCATTACACTATATTAAAAAACTTATTTTATAAAAGTTATTTCATTTTAATTAGTAAAAATATTACTTTATAATTTATCTCAAATATAATTATGATTTTTAATTTAAAAATATCAAAAATTTACAGTTCACCAAAAAGAACCCCTAACAGGATATATGTTTTCTCATTTAATAAATACTTATAATACAAAATAAAAAATATTGAATGTAAAATAAAAAAACTTGTCTCAACAATTGCATAATTTAGGTTTACATAGAATTGTAAATTTTGCATAAAATCTTGGCCAACTTTACGCAGCTTCAATTATCAAGATAATAAAAGGAAATGATAAAACTATGTCGAGTTGTAGAGATTCTGAGAATCGTATATATTTCCCTATATTTAATGTCAATAATGTATGTTCTTGATGACATCGCACTATTGACAAGTAAGAAGGAAATTTACGCAAGTGTAAATTCACAATATGAAGGTCATTTCGATTAAATCTCGCGTGGCGTCGAATATCAAGGTTGATTTAATGAATTGTCTAATAATTAGACTCTAATTTATTTGTTTTTGTATGGTTATACTAAAGAAGACGTATTTTACTGACCAAAAGTTATGAATAATAATCCGAGAATTAATTTATACTTGCAAATGATATTCGATTTATTGCTTTATTCATCTTTAGGGGCTGTCCATAAATGATGTCACGCAATTTTAGCAGATTTCCAACCCCCTCCCCCTCGTCACACTTTGTTACATAATTCTTTCACTAAATACTTCAGTATTTCGATTTGACGTTACATTTCCTAAACTCCCTCCCCCACATCACACTTCGTCGCAAAATTCTGCGTCGCCGCCTCCCCCCTTTCCTGCGTGACGTCGTTTATGGACCGCCCCTTAGGTTAAACTCCTTTTTACAATATTTATACATAGATTATGGCTAAAAAGTTAATTGATATATTTTTTGCGTGACCGGACGTTTCCTCACATGGACATTTGCTCACATGGACATTTGCTACACGGACATTGAGTAAAAGAGTTTTTAATTAGAAAATTTTTTTGAGAAAACTTTTGTTATTATTAATTTTCGATAAAAAACAAATTTTATTGCAAATTAATTAATGAAAAATCAATACGATGAAAAAATTTCAGTGAAAAGAATTTTGGTCAATTTGGATTTCCGCTCACAAGTAAATTTTGTAAATTAAAAAGTATTTGTAAAGTTATTTTATTGTTTTTTTATTATTTAAAATAGGATTGATGAAAAGAAATTTTATTGCATTGATTTCAATTAAGAGTTTTTAATTAGAAATTTGTATTGAAAAACCTTTTGTTATTAATAATAACATATTAATAATAATTTATTATTATTTTTCGATAAAAACATATTTTATCGCAAATTAATTAATTAAAAATCAATTTGGTGTAAAATATTTCAGTGAAAAGAAGTTTGATGAAAGTAATTTCCATGTGAGCAAATGTCCATGTGAGGAAACGTCCGGGAACCATTTTTTGTTTTTTGAATACTTTGGTATGTTAGACTAAAGAAGAATGTATTTTTAATTGATATAATTTTCATTAATTAATACAAAATTACTCAAATTACATTTAAATTTATGAAATTACCAAAATTTTTTTTAGTTCAAATAATACATTCTGTGGAGACATCTCTAAATAATCAACAGAATATTATTTAAAACAGTAGTACCACAATATGTCTGTTGGATGAAGCTTGGAAAAATGTAGACTTCTTGACATGAGCTCTGGAAATAGCATATGCACTCATTACATTTTCTCTCGTTACTCTTTAGCTAGGAAAATGACTATCATATCGTATTTTTGTCTTTCGAATGACAAATTTATATTTCTAGTAAAATTTGAAGGGTGATTAGATTAGTGGGGATACTTAAAATACTATGATTTTGGAAATATTTTACGACTAACATTGATATTTACAAAAGAAAAAATATCATTTCTTCAGGTAAAATTACCATCTAGATAGTTACTTTTTTGAATACTTTTGAATTAAAAAAATATTACAGTATCAAAAATTTACTGTTTAAAGTAAAACACATCAAATGTGGTTAAGAAATTCCAAAAACAAGATTATTAAAAGGTTGTCTTCTTTTTAAGATTGTAACATTATATCAATAATTTCTATATTATTATTTTGTTAAATTTGGCTTCAATTCATAAATGTTTATTTAGGATAACGAATTCTCCAATTGCCGATATTTTCGTTGTTTGGGCAAAATCAGATCCAGATAACAAAATAAGAGGTTTTATTTTAGAGAAAGGCATGAAAGGCCTGTCAGCACCAGTTATCAAAGGTATATATATATTAGTATGGGAAACAATTTTATGAATCATAGATATTGTACAAAGTTTAATTATTAAATTAAATTTGAATTAAATAAAATAATAACTAATCAACAAATTTAGAAATTTGTAAATTATACTTTATAAAAATATCAGGTCAAGAACAAGATCAACCTTCGAATCTCTTTTTATTTGTATACTGTGAGGAATGTTTTGAATTGTTTGTTGTTTATATTGTACATGTTGTATGTTGATTCGGATTGTGTCTCTCCTAATCAGATGGATGATCAATACTTTAATTCTTATAATCTGAAACTAATTTATTTAAATTTAGATTTAATATTCAAATTTTTAATTTATTATTACTGTAAATTTTAAATAATTTTATTGATTTTATTTTTGGAAATTTTTAATTTTAATTAAAATTAAATTAATGTTTTTAATGATTATAAAAAAGTAATTTTATATTAACCAATAAAATTTAAATTAAATATTTTAAATAAAATAATTTTCTTCAAGTTAGTTCCGATTTTGGATGAGAAGTATTAAACATTGAGTGATGAATTTAAGTGAGAGCAATACTATTGCTTGTCATAGAGATGATCAAAACTGTGAATGTAATAAATTTTCTCCCAAACGTGTGAGTACTCTTAACAAAAGTAAAAAGATTGAAAATATTTTTCGAATGTAATATTTAATTTTGAATGTAATTTAAAATTTTAATAAATTAATTTAATTGCTAATTTTTAAAAAAAGTTTAGATTTAATTTTAACCAATTAGAATCTTTATAATTAATAATTATTAATAAATATTTTTCATTTATTTTAAAAATTAGTGTGAATTTAGAAATATAGGTCTTTCTAGAAAGTTTTGACTAATGGTTTTCTATAAGTATCTAATGAACGCTTTGATAAATGTCTATGATACGTGGTTGAATCATTAAGTCCCAGGACAAAGTATACCAGGAAAATCACTGACATTTCATATATTCTACAAGTTATAAACATGTAAAGGTTTACTTCTTAATGTAAGGACCATTATTGGCCACACACTTCTCCCAGTGTACCACTAATTCCGAAAAGGCATCTTTGAAGAAGTTTGAGTCACATTCAGCAAAGAAATTCATAACTGCACCTCTCACTTCTTCATGGGATTTAAAGTTTTTGCCACGAATCGACTTCTTTAGGTGCTTGAATAACCAAAAATCACTTGACGACATGTCAGGACTGTATGGAAGATGGGGGACGAGGTTGAAACCTGCATCATCAATAGCCGCTGTGGAAAGGGCACTTTTGTGAATTGGTGCGTTGTCTTGCAATAGCCACAGTTGTTAGCCTCTAGGCTTCCTACGCAGTGATCTGGTCTCAGTAACGAGTGAGACATAGTTGGCGCTATTCAGTTTCACTATTTTGTCTGCGAAATCCAGTTTTATGACACCATCACCGTCCCAAAATACAGTCAGTATAAGACATCGCCGATGGATTGTCCCGGACCTCATTTTCAGTGCTGGTTTTTCATTTGGAAGGCGCCATTCTGGAGTTTCTCTTGTACTCTCGGGTACATAGAGGCTTAGCGGTGTCTCATCTACAGTGACAATGTTGGATAGATATTGTTGTCCATGTTCTTGCCACAAATCTAGGTTTTGTTGAGAACACTGCAAACGTGCCTGGCACATCTCTCCTAACAGAAATCGTGGTACAAAGCGATATACCAGCTTCCTTATTCCAAGGGATTTCAGCACCTCACGTGCTTTCCCTTCACTGATGTTCAGGCTAGCTCCAAGTGCCTTTACAGTGATTTTTCTCTGTTTTGATGATTTCCTCGCAACGTTTCTCTAATTTGTCTTTATCGATTTCCACTGGCCGTCCTGGTCTCCATCAAAAACAGTTGTCCTTCCACTTTTAAACTGGGCAATCCAATCATAAACTGTCGTTTTAGATGGACAATTTATCCCATAAACATTCCTTAACTGCTTGATAATTTCCTGGATGTCTACCCTTCGTAGCACAAGAAATTTAATCATACTGCGATACTCAACAGGATTCATTTGGAAAAATGATGAAATGTGCGAAATTTTTTCCATGTCTGTAGAACACGTAAACACGTAAATTTACGTGTTTAAATTTACGTAGAAGACGTAAATGATGCAATAAAAAATTGCATTTTCGTTACCTATAGATATTATAGTTTAATCACAAAAAAATTCACCAAATTATATTTAATGATTTCTATCCATTCCGAGTAATTAATGATCAACCACGTATTTACAGTATAGATAACACATGCATATGTGAATGATTTTGTAAAATATAATTCAAAGATAATCAATTTTTCCTATTGTAGAGAAACTAATATCAAAATATCAGTTAAAAATTGTTTTGAAAATAAATATTATTTTGCAATATTGTTTGAAAGTTGTATTTTCATTGCGTTAAAATGAATTTGAGTCAACGTGATATTCGAATGATGATATATTACTACTGGAAACGTAATTTAAATCCCACCGCTATATGTAAAGAGATGAATGCATCACTTGGAAGTGGTGCTGTTAGTGAGAGCACTTGCCGTCGATGTGGAAGATCGTGCCAGTAAAAACGTTGATATACTTAGAAGCACATTTTCAGAATTCGGGTTGACTATTAGTGCATCTAAGACGAAAGTCATGTGCCTAACTGATCACTCGGGGACTGGAATATCGCAAGTGATGTGTAGTGACAAAATCATAGAATGGGTGAGCGAGTTCTGTTAACTCGACAGTATATTGACCAGATGTGGCAGTTGCAGTCGGGATATCAGTCAGCGGTTGCGTTGTGGAATTAGTAAGTTACGCAAATTGCAGCCTGCGATTCAAAGCAACCGAGTTCCTATAGCGCTGAAAAGAAGACTAATCGAATCAAGCATTTTTCCTGCAGTGTATTATGGGAGTGAGTGCTGGGCAAAACCTGAAAAAGAGGTAGCACGGTTCACACGCACTGCCGTTGGTAAAACAAAACTTGACAGAATACATAATACGG
This sequence comes from Girardia tigrina, assembly GCA_001938485.1. NCBI lineage: Eukaryota > Metazoa > Platyhelminthes > Tricladida > Dugesiidae > Girardia > Girardia tigrina. Next base: position 18,312 of record MQRK01252075.1, on the reverse strand, counting down.
ATATGTCAATTGGTTTGTCTGAGGCGCGTGTGGTACTGGTGAAACGGCGTATTGTATTCTATGAGTACAATAGACGAAAAGGTATACGTGAGGTAAAAAAAAGTATTAAACTCTGAAATGGCCTCAGGAAATAGAAAAGTTAGCAGCCGTAAAAAGCAGTTGATGAAAGAGCATATTGCCCGTGATATGCTCTGGTTATTCGGCGGCCAAGAAGATCTGGTCGAATACCAAGAACGCTTGAATGAGAGAAGAATTCTCGACACTGACGAGAAATTCAAACACCTAATCAAAGGAACTGTGTCTGCAAAATTGATTGAAGTGATTAAACAAAGAAAAGAGTACCCAAAAATGCTCCAGTCGCGTATCAAAAGAGTGCAATCCACATATTCTTCTTGTTTCAAAGCTTTTGTGGAACAGAATGAACTAAGAAGACACATCAAAAACGTGATTACAGTCACAACGCCGCAGCGTCAGATTGGTGACAAACCTTTCCGATGTTCCATGGAAAATTGTCACAAGTCATATAAAACGGATGGATGGTTAAAGAGACATTTATTGATCACCGAACCCAAGGCAGTACCAGTGGTACTGGTGCTTCACAAAATAACGCAGATGAAGGATGTACAAAATCTTTGAACCCGATCACGATGTATTATGTGTAAGTGCCCTTCGATGGTACCGCGGAGATGGATCCTGGAGTGATTCCAAGGGTGGTTCTCGACTTTCGGTTAAGTAATACAAATGATATGGCGATATTTCGGTGTCCCTTTACTCATTGTACGAAACGTATTTACATAGCCACAGCTCTACAGAATCACGGTACGATGGATTATGACTGGTCTTTTCTGACTAAAGAAAGCGTAGCGTACCCGTGCCGTCGTAATGTGGAAGATCTACAGCGCTCTGGAAGGCAGTCAATGAATATTGGTATTGCAACAGCTGGATTTGGAAAAATACAGCACATGTCGCTCCGTAGCACTTGAGTTGGCAATTTCCCCGGAGACAGCTCGAAATCATCTCATTCAGAGGGGTAATCGATGTGTAATCGATGGATCCAACATCTACTGTCCCCTGAAAAAAAGAGAAAGAATATGCAACGAGCTGTTAGCAAAGCAATCGGCTTTATTTTCTTGGACAACTGGTAACCATGGATGATTCCTGGATATATTTGGGTAATGGAGGGTCACAACATCATCGTTCTTGGTGAGGAGAAGGAGACAATCCTCCAGTTGAAGTTCATCGTGTGCTTACACTCAGAAAGCACATGATTTCAGTTTTTTGGGACTGCAAAGGTGTATTGCTAATGGAAGTTCTCTCTCATGGAAGACAATTACTGCGGATACCTACTTTCAATAGCTAGATCGTCTTGTTGCTGTAATAGAACAAAAACGGAGGCGGTTTATGGGAGGAGGAGCTCAACAAATTACTTACATTCTCGATAACGCCAGACCCCACACAGCCAATAAAACAGTAAATAAGCTGCAGGGTTCAGTGTACTGCCCCATCCACCATGCTCACCTTTTCTCGGTTCCTCCGATTTTTATTTATTCTCTCCAATGAAAACCGCCATCCGAGGACGAAATTACAACTTCACGGAAGAAGTTCAAGTCGTGTTGGAGCGTTGGATTGTAGAGAAACCTCGCAGTTTCTTCACCAAAGGAATTAAAAAAGTCCCAGAACAGTGGTGAGAAGTGTGTTGCTCACAATGGACAATACTTTGAACACATTAAAGATGATGATAAAAATCTTATCTTATAAAAGCCCATGTCACTCACTGCTTCACTAACGCTCATATTATCTACTTACAATTGTAAGTAGATATTTATATTAATAATAATTCATATGGAAAATTATTATTAGCAGAATTATTCATGATAATTTTCCATATGAATTATTATTAATATAATTATCTACTTACAATTGTAATTATATAATTATATAACTATGTAATTATATCCGTCATACATGACGGGTTATTTACTAGTTAACAATAAATGCTTATCTTTCCCTTGTTAATGAATCGGTCAAGACTTTCTGGACAGACCTGTATATTAATCTAGAAAAATGTCGAATAGCGAAAGTAGTTTAAATAATTGTTGTCATGACAATTCTGCTTGTGATGTCAATAAATGTTCAAAAAATCATATTGATGTCGTTAATATATACAATGTACTTGTTTTATAATTCTGTCTGGGATATGAAATTACAATTGATATAAAATTAAAATCATTCAACACATTTCGAGAAATTATTTTTTTAATAAAGTGACACTTTAATTTAATTTAATTGTTTTGAAATAATTGCGAAGGCTAATATTAAGCGGACTACATTGAGTGTGAGATGTTTCGTCTCCAATATTGACTATTTTCTGTTTTTTGATTTTTATTGTGACACATTTTTTTATATTTATTGTATGTTGTTTTAGAATTATCGAATATATTGTTCTTAACTGTTTTATGTAATTACTAATACTATAATCAGTTTAAAATGATTTTTAAAATAGTTGCAATTTAGTCTTATAATCATTCAGACACCATTCACAAGATTTATTCTTAAAAACAAGTGATTAGTTTCGACATTTACAAATGAAACTATTACCCAATTAATTAAAAACTCAAAAATAAATCGTTTCGAAGTTAAAAGTAATTATTTATGGCTTGGCTGGGAAGTGCTTTTCTCATAGTACTGTCTCGAATATGCATCCTCAAATTTCAAATGCTTTACCCAGAGTCTGGTTCAGTATTAAAGCAGAATTAATTGCTTGGTTTGATGACCTATTTTTGGAACCGAACGATATCTACCTCCGAGACATTAGGAAGCTCTTTGAACTTTTGGCAAAAAATTCTAAACAAACTATTATAATTACTATTTTTTTACTTTTCATGCATAATTTATCAAATAATCAATGTTAAAAAACATATTTGAGCAGAAAAAATTCGGAACTCAAAAGGTTAAGTAAGTATTTAAATATTTGAATAAAAGCACAAGTCACTCACTGCCTCACTAACGCTCATATTATCTACTTACAATTGTAAGTAGATATTTATATTAATAATAATTCATATGGAAAATTATTATTAGCAGAATTATTCATGATAATTTTCCATATGAATTATTATTAATATAATTATCTACTTACAATTGTAAGTAGATAATATCCGTCATACATGACGGGTTATTTACTAGTTTAAAATATTTGAATAAGCAGCGCTTATGCCACTTTCATTATTATCAGATTCAATTCACATATTTAAACATTTTTTTGTTAATTCAATTATCTCGCCAAAAATTAAAATTTTTTCGATTCAATTTTTAAATTTTTGCAAATTTTAAAACTTTAAATTTATTATATAATTTTTACATTAAAACTAAAAATTTATTTTAAAATTTATTCAAAATTGTTTTATAACTTCTATTAAAATATATCAATTGTTATGACTGTAAAAATGTTTTTTATTTATAAATAAGTATTTAATCTTTAATGGTTTTCTTATCATTTTTAATTTTAAGATATTTTTTAATAGACACATTAAAAAACATATTTTTTATTTTTAAATAAGTATTTAATTTTTAATGGTTTGCTTTTATTATATCATTTTTAATTTTAAAATAATAAACACATTTTAACATAAAAATATTTTTACTTTTAATTTTAAACTCCTGCATATATTTACTTTTTTTAACTTTTAAATTAAAAAAATAATAAATTATTTTGGTGAAATGCAAATTTAAATCAACCCATCATAATTTGAACACATAATAAACACATTTTAACATAAAAATATTTTTACTTTTAATTTTAAACTCCTGCATATATTTACTTTTTTTAACTTTTAAATTAAAAAAATAATAAATTATTTTGGTGAAATGCAAATTTAAATCAACCCATCATAATTTGAAAATAGAATAAACATTATTAAATGAACTAATAAAGTCAAAAACTAAAACTAAAAAAATCACAAAAGAAAACTATTTTTTCTCAACAAAGTAACAATTATAAATAAATCATGTTTAATTTGTATAACTGATAAACTATCGTTATTTTAACATTTAGTCCTAATATTTATATCTTTAGTTAAATCATATATAAAGTTATTTCTTTCTCTATATCTTCATGTTTTAATTTCAAACAACTTTAACAGACCATATTTAAGGAAAATTTTCATTGCGAGCGAGTATAACCGGTCAAATCTCCATGGATGATGTAGAAGTTCCGGCAGAAAACATGTTTCCACATGTAACAGGATTATTGGTAACACATTTTTTCGTCATATTTTTTTGGTTTTAAATACTTGAAATAATACTATTAATGAAGTATTAAAATAATCTGATAAATGATGGAACAATATTGTCAGTTTATAGAATCTATATATTTTGAAATTCAAATTTTAATATTTTCGGAAACTCTTGAATATCGGATAGATGCTGTATTAGCATCGTAAAATAGTGGCCTTCCCGTCCACCTCAATTTTTCTCGTCCTTCTCAGCTGCCGTCTACAGGGTGATATATAAATCATTACGAATTAATTTTTTTCAAAATTTTTTATAGTTTCCCATCATAACAGTAAACAAAACTTCTTCCGGTGCAAAACAGTATAATTTAATCATTAAATGGATCTACATGAATGCCATTGGACTAAACACATAGATGCAGTCGTTGAAGTGTGCCTCTTTTCTAATAGCAGCCAATGTGGTTGTAGAGATGGTGTCGAATTGTATCTTTATGACATTCTTCAATTTTTCGACATTGGCAATCTTCTGGACAACAATTTTCGGCTTAATGATTCCCGACAAATCATTGTCACAAGAAATAAGGTCAGCCCTTCGAAGAAGCCAGGGAATCGGAATTTGCTTATCCATCTGTCTTAAAACTTATGTTCCAATAACTTCCTCGTGGCTAAGGCAGTGTGGGCTGAAGCGCTGCCTTGTTGTAAATGAGACTGCATCAAGATGACCTTTGCCTTCAATTCAGGTATAAAATTTGGTGCGAAGCATGGTGATGTAAGATTTGGTAGTAACTCGACCAGTAATGAAATAAGGGCCAATGAGATGCTTCACATACCTGGCTTCCCAAACCATGATGGAGAATGCTTCTTCACCTGCTCCCAGAAAGTGGACAAATTGCCTTCAGCATGGATATCACATTCATCAGAGATCATGTGCTTGTAAAACCTGGTCATATTGTCTCCAAAATTCGCTGGAAGCAATCAACTCAGTTTTGATAGACTTCCTCAAAAAGGTATTGTGGGCTTCCAATTCTTGTAACCCAGGTTTGTCTTCATTGAGAGTTGAAACGTTGTGTATTGTATTTAAAGTTCAACTTGATCTCTTCCTTAGAGATGAGGAAGGGTTACTTCTTACAGATTTATCGATGCTGTCATAAGTATCACATTACTCATTTAGTCGTCCAGTACAATGCTTGTCAAGGATGCTTCCACTGTTGGACAGCTTTTCCTCCCAGTGGGCACTAACTCTTGTGTCAGGAAGCTTTCCTGTAAATCTTTCATGAAGTTTCACCTTGATTGATCGTATTTCAGCAACACACTAATCACATTCGTGATACATACACGCTGTTAAATTCTATATTCCATGGTGTACTTACTAGTTTCTGTCATTTCAAATATCGGCCAAAGCAAAAATAAACACTATAACTTTAGATAAACAAATACCATAAGATACTGTAAATTTATTTTGAACTATTCTATAAGTACATTTAATAACAATAAATATTTCTGGTTTTTTTTATAATGTAGGGACTTATGGATCACCCTGTATATATATAAATATTTATAATGGTAATTTAATTGCTCATTGCTTATAAATATTTTTTAATATAATTTTGTAGGAGGATTCACCCAACATTAGTAGTTTTGTTAGCCATTTTATACAGATGTATTATTTATATAATGTGTCGATAATAAAATAATATATTATTGAGAATATTTAATATTTCATAATGAAAATTTGTTCCCACAATTATTGATTAGTTGTAAGTTTCAAGCCGGATGAATTTATTTGACTGAAAATAAAACTCATCCTATTCAAAATATATTTGAAGGACAATATATTTCGACGAATTAACCATCATACAAATAAAGTAATCAAGAAAACATTAGTTAATTGGTGTTATGATAACATATCCGTCACCTCTGTAAACATGGTCGAAATGAGGGCAAGAGTAATATTTCTGAATATAGGATGAAATGTAAATGGGAGATTAAGAGTGATAATTTCAAGATTCTGTGTGAGCATAATGATAGTTATAGCGAGAGATACATATGAAGCTTTTTTTATTAGGTCATGTTGCCTAATGTCCAAACAGCAGTCTTAACAGCTTTTTTAGAATTTCTGATTGGTATAATATCATTCAATCGATTAAAAAATCAGCATTTTACATTTATATACAAATGATTAAAAAATTAGTCAGTGATCTGACGGTGACGGTTGATCCGTCGCAATATATTCTCCTTAAAAATATATTTAGAAAAGAATGAATTTTGTTTTCAATAAAATAATTTTCATCTGACTTGAAATTTATAATTATTAATCTCGTATTTACAAAGCTGAAAATAGGGATTATTTAAGTGATATCATTTAATACATAGTCAAATTAAATTGTAATTTGTAAAATTTTTAGACAAAAAGCAATTAATACAGTACATATTTTATTTAAAAATGGTAAAGTGACTTATGTGCAACCATGTATTTGCTCTATAAACTAATATATTGATTTAACTTCTTACCACAAACAAATGTTTTTTTTATTTGAGTGATATCTTTCAGTAACATATGAAAATTAAACATTACTGTTTTATCTAATTTATTTTCTATTTTCGTTTTTTAGATAAATTTTAATTAACCTTTATCTGTATATTGCAATTTACTTTCGAGGAAATATCAATGTTTCTTAAAACATAGGTTTTTTTATTGAATCAAATCAAAGTTTGAAATACAGATTTAAACTGACTTTAAACCAGAATCTTAAAGTCAAAAAGTTCTTTTAACTCAGGGGCGGCAAATTTTGGCTGTCTGGGGTGGTTGTTTTTTTTTGAGAGTGCGACGAGGAAACCCAATTACAAGTGTGTGGTTTCCATGCGAGTGTACGTGGAAATACGGATCGGTATCATGTGTAAATACTGCACTGGGGTGTTCGGTCTTTTGGGTGTTTTGACCGTTATTGATGGGCAGATATTCTGTGTCAATCGTGATACTCGATCTAATCCGAACATTTGATGGGAGAAAAGAGGCTCCACATGATGAATCAATGTGCGATTTATTGCGGTCAGATTCCGAGAAATTCAATAATAACAATCCTGAGATTATTTGTCGGGCCTGGTCTCTTTAACGTGGCACGACACACATCACAAGAAAATTGATAAAAAAAATCAAACAAACTCAAAGGATTTTTATTTTTATAAGATTTTAATATAATTTTTATATTTAAAATTTTATATTCCATTTGATTTTAACATAGAAGATTTGAATTTTCTTAACTGTTCTGAATAAGAAACAATTAACTTGTATATATTATCAGAATCTCCATTGGATACGTTGTCATGTTTCTATCGAAAGGATGAATTAAAATCTTGCACAGTATATCTAAATGAGATATTAATATTGGATGATTTTTTTAAGTAGAATGTTAAAACAACTAAGTATTAATACTGTGCAGTATTTTTTGCAAAGAAATTATTGAGAGTGTGAGTTTCTTCATAGATATTGGCAAAGGAATTAACAGTTAATATGTTAGTGTTATAATTTTTTACAGTTGTTTTAACGAAGTGTGTAAATCGACAGATTTGAATTAATAAAGATTAACGGCTCGTGAACTTGGTTTTATTTAATGTCGATGTCTCACAGATATCATTGATTAAATCAATTTATCCATCAATTATTGTTAACCCTTTCAGTCACCTTGTATCATATGTGATACGCGCGTTCTTAGTGATGTAGTATGGAAGTTAAAATAATTTGACCCAAATGCTCACCGTGTATCATTTCTATAAAGCTTTGAAAATATTTTCATAGTTGGTATGCATCATTACATCATAAACATGTCACACAAATGACGTTTTCATAATAAATTTAAAAATTACTTTGGATTTAATAATATTTGAAAATAGAATTTAAAATCGCAATTTCGTTTAATTTAACATTTTTTAAATTACCCATTTTTTTACATAAAAATTAAAATTATATTTCCATTAATAATTACGTTTTCCAAAATAAAATTAAAACCGCAGTTTCATTTAATTCGATTTAATTGTTTTACAATTATATTTTGATTCCAATTAAAATTTCCAAAAAATAAAATTATAGTGACATTTTAAATTTACTTCGATTTAATCTTGTAAAATAAAAGAAAGTTAGAAAAATATTTTAGTTTACTTTCATTTCGCAAATAAATATTAAATTTTATATTACTTTTGATTTTATTTCACTTAAATATTTTCATCAAATTTGAAATTAACTTTTTTACTTTATAAATATTATATATAAATTTTATTTCTTACATGAATTAATTTTTACATTAAATTTCTGGAAATCTTATTTTAACATATTTATAACAATATTTTACGGAATTTAATTCTTTAGTTATTAATTTGATAAGATTGTAACTTCAAAAATTTTATGAACTCAACAACGCTTCCAACATACACTAATCCCAAACAGAATTTTTGTGGGCGGACTCACTTCAAATACAACTGAAGACGAATTAAAAATTTTCTTTTCGAGTTATGGTCCAACTAAATACGCTAATATAATAAATGATCGTGCGGGATTATCAAAAAGAAGCTATGGATTTGTGACTTTGAAAATCAAGAAATTGCTGAAAAACTCACCAAGAATGAATTTGAAACTTTGATCTTTAAAGAGAGAAAATTTAACATTGAACAAGCTGTAAGAAAGAAACATTTATATCCTCGATAAGAAATTTCTGGAACAGTTTCATATAATGGACCAGTTCCATATGCTTTGCAAAATGGATCAACTTTATGTCAGGTTCCTGTGCAACATTATTCAGCTTTAACATCGTTGTCTCGACAATATGTAACTATAATGCTACCTCAACCGACCACAACGATGTATTTACCGCAACCTCAGTACGTTCATCAAATTCCTACCACCGTATTTCTTAACCCTAATTATGCACAACAAGTTGCATCTA
>MQRK01252074.1:24195-34237 GCA_001938485.1 Girardia tigrina | reverse complement strand
CACTTAATCACATTGTTAATTTCAATACATTCCCATTACCTCACTGACAAATGTTAAAATTTTTTAAGGTACATTAAGAAATAACTTGTTTAACATTTATTCATGATGAATAATATTTTCAATTTTTATACTTTATCAAAGTTAACTATAAAGTAAGGAGTGTCATGATTAAAATAATTAATAAAACGAACAATTATTATTAAATTAATTTGAAAATTTTAATAAAATTAAATATCATTTTACTTGAAAAATTGTTATCAATTTAAATAAATTACTTTACTTTGACAAAAATATGAAAACAAAATTTATCACATGACACTTCTTACTCTAGTTAACTTTGATAAAGTATAAAATTTGAAAAAAATGTGTGCTTTAATTATATAATATCAACGTGGTAAAATGACGATGTGATGGGATGTCACGTGATGGAGTTTCATGTGTTGAGTTGTCATGTAACCATATAAATTAACTGTTGATCGCTTAATCTTTAGTTTATTTTCTTTCTTTTAACTTATTTAACAGAACAGTTATTCGTTTTAAATTACTATTGTTGGATTAAATCAGAAATGAGGAAGCAAATAAATACATTTTTTTCTAAAAAAATCCGTTTGGTAAAAAAATTCAATTCCATATTTAATTATTTATAAGTATTTTTCTGACAAACTTTCGGTAGTATAAAGAATTCTCATTTGGATATTTCTTCAGATTTTAACTGATCTTCTAAAGACAAATCTCCTGTAGAAAGATGAAACAACTATTGAAGTTTACATCCATTTTTTAATAAAATTATCTCAGTAGAATTGAACTAAATTCCTGGCCTGAAAAAAGCACATAGGAAAAAAGCGCAAAGGAAAAAAGCACAAAAGAAAAATGCGCACGGGGATAAAAGCACACACCGAAAAAACCTCATAGGTATAAAAGCGCACATGAAAAAACGCATTTTTATATTATCAATTTAATTTAGACTCTATGAAATATTACTTTTTTTCGTTGCATTTATTTTGGTTTAAAATATATTTAGAACCTACAGAAAAGTTAATGAACAGAAATATAAACTATTGTAGATTAGCCATTGTCCTTAAATAAGATTGTCCTCTGTTTCATGATATTTTCCACTGAACTAGCTATAATCGCACAGAGTTTTCTGTATTTCCTTTTAGTTGGTTCCAGTTGGTTAGCTTGTGAGTTTACTAATGTTAGCTTATGGTACGCTAAATCTCTGCTCAATCCATCGAAAAGAATCCATAAACTCGGATGACTTGAATGAAATATTGAGTTAAGGGCATTCTGAAACCCTTCGCAACAATTAGTTATCCTTGTAGATTGATCAAGAGCTGCATCGTAGTGATTCCATGTTTTATGTGGAATTGAGGACTTCTTCCGGCGGCACCTTGTATATATGTCGAAAAAATAGGTCAGTACGTCACTAAATCGATCTTCATCTGGAAAAGTGATTACAAGGATATTAAAATTATCTTGCACGAACGACAACGCTGCCAATGATTTTAACTATAATTTTGTTTTTAACTTAAAAATTGTTAATAACTTTTTAAAAAATTAACTTTAATTAATTATTTATAAAATATGTTTTAATTCGAAAAATTCCTTACCATAAAATTCTGATTTTAATTATTTTAGATATTTTTAATTTTCTAACAATTTTAACAATTTCTATTTATTTTTCTTTTTACTTTTAGAAATGCGTTTTTTCCGTGTGTGCTTTTATCCATATGCTTAATTTTTCACGTGTGCATTTTTCCTGTGCGCTTTTTTTTCCACAAACCGATTAAATTACCACAATGTTTAGAGCGGGGACACAACCTGCAGGCTGTTTTGTGATTTTTAATTTTAACCACTGCCACAAAAGCTATCTAGCTGTCCATAAATGACGTCACGCAGGAGGAGGAGGGGGTCAGAAATTTGTGACGAAGTGTGATGAGGGGGGAGGGGGTGATTTGGGGAATGTGACGTCACATCGAAATGATGAACGTGCTTTAATACCACAAATTAAAATACAAAATTTATTTTATGAATTACAATTGTTAATTTTTGAAATAAAATAATTAAGAAATATTTTTTTTAAAAATAGTTTTATGAAAAACTATTAAATAAAAAATTTTTCGTCTTTAATAAAAATTATATAAAAATTCGTCAACGTGAACCAATGGTTATAATTGCGAACGAAGAAAATGGAGAGAATGTGGATTGGATAGACGAAGAAGACCTTGATCTGAATGGTATCTTCACTCCACTGGATGTATAGGTTCGTGCTCTCCCTGTTTATTCCATGAAAAATCATTTTCATTCGCCATGGGAGAATGGAGAGACAAATTTTGTGAAGTAATCTATGGAATAAATTAAATGTATTGTAAATTTTTATTATTTTGAATTTTCTTATCGCTATAATACTTTTTCTCGACTCTACTCATTAAATATGATCAGTGACTCGTAAAAATTTTAGTGAACCGACAAAACTGAATAATGCACGTAGTTAAATCCCCCAGTTTTATCTATTTAAGCATTTTACGGTAACAAAAGAGAAGTGTAGAGGGGTCAGACCTTTGTGACGTCATATTCCAGGGGGTCAGGCTTTTCGTGACGAAATGTGACGAGTAAGGGTTGGAAAGTTGCTAAAATCACGTGACGTTATTTATGGACAGCCCCTATCGCCGTAAAATCTATTAATAATTTGAATTTATTAAATTGAACCGTTTTTTAATTTAATTAAAATTACCGAATAGAATTATTAAACCTTTACCCCTGACTATTATTAACTACAAATAAATGATTAGATTTGAAAGCATAATATTGGAAACATAATAAGTATTATATAGAGAATACTTCAAACAAGTCGTTGTGAATCTATTAGATTTAAAAAAATAGTTATATAAATTCGGATAATTTTTATTTCTTCATGACCGTAGGATGTGCATCTGTGGTTTAGATTAGAGTAAAATCTTTCTATTGAAACAGAATTTTTTTCATAGATTTCACTCTTCGATTCCCTTTTTTGTCCTGTATGATTGTCATGTTTTATTAAATATGTTATAAAGCGTAACTGATATTTTAGGTTTCAATATCGTTTTTCTAGTTTGTAAGATCTCTTGATCATGAACAGCAGGCACGGTTGCTGCAATTCGTTACTGGAACATGTCGACTTCCACTCGGTGGATTTTCAGAACTCCAAGGTTTTTCCTTAGATTTTGAAAAATGTTTTAGTAAAACTTTTCTGTTTGGTAGGTGGAAATGGAAGGCAGTTATTTTGTTTAGAACGCGTTGGAGATGAGACATGGTTACCTAGAAGTCATACGTGTTTTAATCGTCTGGATTTACCCCCTTATAGAAGTTATGAACAATTTGTAGAAAAACTAACTTTAGCATTTGAAGAAACTGAAGGTTTTGGGCAGGAATAGTTATATTTTGGATTTTTTGAACGTTAAAAATTGATGAAAATATTTATGATTAAATTGTTCAGTGTTTATTTTGACATCGAACGAAAATGTTTTGGTGAACAAAAATAAACAATAAAATTTCTAGGGATTCTTTTGATTTAAAAATATTGATGTTTTCGGTAAAAATATTGGTTGTTTAATGTACTTATTATTCCAATTAGGGATGGCAAAAATCCCGGGATTCATATGAAAACTTAAAAACTATAATAGGTGTCAAAATTCAGAACCAACTCTTTGAAACTCATGAAGCACTAAAAATAAATATTTAACCACAAATATGATTAAAATGGAGACCAGAAAAAAGAGACCATGGAAAAAGAGACCAGGATAAAAGAGACCAGNNNAAAAGAGACCAGGATAAAAGAGACCAGAATAAAAGAGATCAGGATAAAACAGACCAGAAAAAAAGAGACCACGGAAAAGAAACCATGGAAAAAAGAGACCACGTAAAATTGGAAATTTCAATGTAAATTTTAGAAAAATTTTAAAAAATCAAGTAAAATTTTTAAAAATTAGGAAGATTTTAGAAAAATTATTCAATTCATGTAAATTTTAGAAAAATTAGAGTAATTTTTAGAAAAAATTAAAAAATCAAGTAAATTTTAAAAAAATTATTAAATTCAAGACAATTTTAGAAAAATGAAATAGATACTGAGACATTTCAGTAATTAGTAAATATTTTAAATAAAATCTAATAATAAAGGAACATTATCACTATTAAGAACACCAATTTGACTTTTCATATTTTATTTAAACAACAATTTGGATTGTCTTTATGACCATCTTTGTCAAAGCTTTCGTACGATTGCATTCTAAACTAAATTGATTAATGAATTAATTCTTATTATTTTTAGCCAACGGAGACAACTAATTTATTAAAATATTTACTCAAAACTTATTGGATAGAAATTAAAATGATTATTAATTATTTTAAAAATATTAATTTGATTTATTTATTAAAAATTGTAAAAATTAATTAACTTATTTAAAATTTTACCATTATTTAAATTTAAAAATAAATTTAAATATTACATATTTTTAGATAATAAGAATTCAAATATTAATCATCTATCTGGGTAGGAGAGATAATTATAAATCAACATGCAACAATCAAACAAAAAACATTAAACATTCAAAATATTCCTCACAATCACAATTGAATTTTTTGCACGATAAAGAAACCACAAAAGAGATTTACAAAATTATTTTTTTCATTATATGATTCTTCATTTGGACAGTAATGACGATGTATTTTTGTGGAAAAATTGAGAAAAAATAGTTTTGACCGTCAGGAATAGCAAGGAAAATAAATTGATTCGAAATGATGTCTGACAGCCACTAAGACTTGATGGGAAACGTTCATGGCAGAACGCTCCCCAAGAAATGTCACAAAGATGGCTTCAGCACTGAAGATCATGAATAGATTACTAGACTTTATTTAAGAAACTCACATTGTATTTAAAAATGGGGTATCTCATCATTTTTTAATATTACTAAAATGTATTCTAATTTTTCTAAAAGTTACATGAATTGAATAATTTTTCTAAAATTTTCCTAAATTTTAATAATTTTTCAAAATTTTACTTGATTTTTTAAAATTTTTATAAAATTAACTTGAATCTTCCAATTTTATGTGATCTCTTTTATCCGTGGTCTCTTTTTTCCTGGTCTTTTTTATGCTGGTCTCTTTTTTCCTGGTCTTTTTTATGCTGGTCTCTTTTTTCCGGGAATCAATTCAAATAATTCATTGATTAAATAGCAGAACATACATAATTTTGAAAAATAATCTGAATAATTCAATTAACTTTTATTTTTTAAAATGTCACCTTAAAAACTTAAAGCATCAATGGTTTTATCGTCTAGACGAGTTCGATTTTTGAGCAAAGAAGACCAGCCGCTGAGAATGTTCATTTGCACTCCACACTTGCTGGTTTAAAAGATAGTAAATAATCAAATACTTTTTGAAGGTGGTCACTTCTTCTGCCTGTCACTTTCAAATAAAGAAATTTCTTTATGAATTTTAGAAATTGTACTTTCCACTCTTGTAGGTAGTTTTCGTATTGACTTTAATCCTTTTTCCATAGCTTCATTTAATTGTTTTAAAGCTATTACAACATTCTTCAGCTGAAAAAAATCTGGTTCTGAACATCACTACACATGTCTCATGCAGTTATTGTATCTGTCTCATTTAAACGATTTAACAGGTTTAACAGCATTTTTTATTTTGAATAGGTGTATTTGGTACAAAAGCATCGTATATTTTTGATTAAATATTTTGACAATGATGAAGGTAGTAAACTAAGTGATGTTCTTCTATCTTTTATTCGATGACTCAAATCAGTATCAAATTGTTGTTCAACTTCGAATTGCTACTGTTTTATTTTTGTTAATAAGAACTCTAATGCCATGTCAACTGTAATTAAAGTTGCGTCTCCACGGCAAAGAGCTTCCATAGTAACTTTAACTGTAATCAAAAATATTACTAAATCAGATACTACGTATTTCATATTCATTGTCGTTTATTTTAAGTTAATCATTTATATTGAGATCTAAAAATGCTTTTTTAACTTGTCAAATCTTTCAAGCATTATCAACAAGCTGTTCCATCTGGTTTTACAATCCATAATTAAATGAATGACATTTCCAAACTCAATTTTACGTACTTCTGTAAATAATCGTCATATCTTGAAAAAAAGTACAATTTTTCTGACCTTTGTGATAACAGGTCCCCAATCATTTAGTCAGTAGAAGTAACTTCTCTTAAAAATGAACCATTCAAATTTTGAAAACAATCTTCGTCTTCAGAATTACAGTCACTAGTAACGATTTTATCATCATTATCCACCAAATTTCAAAAGGCAATGTTATCATCATCTGAATTGTTATAATCTTCAGTGTGTCTTTCTTCTTTTTTTATAAAGAATCGATATAACAGTCAATTGTAAAGTCTAAGAAAAGCATAATTGTTGATCAATTTCCAGAATTTTCGCAACTTTCTGCATTACACTAGCACCATCTGTTGTAATACAAACGAAATCGTCTTCACGTTTTTCTTCAATTATAATGGAAACACACCTGTCTGCTGACATAGACCCGAAAATTTGGATCAAACCCAAAATCCAATAGTTTTCCAATTAATGTACAAAGATTCAAAATTCAATTTAAAAAATGTTATTTTCGTGATATAATTTTGAAGTTATTTTTAAATTTGGATTTTTATTGTATTTTTATTTATAGACAAAATGATTTTTGTTTTTTTTCGGTAATTTCATAGAGACTATCTTTTAAATAAATGTATTTTTTTTCAATATTTTAATGATTTCCAACAATAAATACAACTTACAAAAATAAATTAAGTATATTACAATCCCGAAATCCCGGGAAATGTTTGAGACAAATCCCGGGATACCGAGATATCTATCCCTAATTGCAATGTAACTCTTGCTGAATCAGAAGAAATATTATAATATTTGGTGTGACCGAAAATAATTGAATCATTTATCAGATTAATTTTAAGGTATACGACGGATTTGCTGGAATACTTGTAAAATAACAACATTCTCCCTGCCTACAAAAGAGAATATAATAAAACAAATTTTTAGTTTGAATTTATTGACAATTTGTAAAAGATCAACTTTCATTGGAATGACAGATGTTGTTATAATTAACATTAGCAGAATGAAAAGAACAAAACACGGGTAAAATTTTGTGTGAAAACAAGAATTAAGCTTTTAGAAAATTCAATTAAAGTGTACCGTTACATTTTAGAAACATGACAAAATCTATCAATCCCGGTCGACGATCAACCGTAATGCTGCTATCACCTATTAATGAAGCAATTTCTAAAACAGGATTTTAATGTATACATATTTCGACTACAAAAAATATTCAGTGGAAATCAACTCTGAGCAGAACCAATTCATCTTTATTATAGATATGAAAGAAAAAACTGGGCTGTTACGTGAAGTGATCCGTGGAATGAATCTCTTGAAGAGGCGTTTAATTTTACCTGTTTGTGTTTCCAATAAACTAACAAGTCAACAAAATCTTTCGATTTCGATAAGAAAGATTTTGAACCGTCGATTTTTTACAATGTACATCAGGAAAATTTTATTTATTTTGATCCCGTTTGAAAATAGAGAAGAACAAGCCCTGGGTTTAGTTTTTAGTGAAACACCACAGAACTTTCAAGCTTTGTCTTACACCTCAAAAGACCATATTATCAGTGATAATCAAGTACAGTAGACTTCCGTATAACGCGATTAATATGATACGTGTAGTATGAAATCGCGTTGAACGAAGAAAAACTTGTATAACGCGAATGATGTTTAAATACAAAAAAGGCATCCTATAAAATGCGATATTAGAAAAAAATAATATTCATTAAAACAAAACTATGTATATGTTATTTCACATGCAAATGTGCATATTATATAAAAAAATATAATTTAAAAAATTAATTCATTATATTTATTTTGGTATTGAAGTTAAAGACAGCTTCAAAAGACATTAATTATTGTTCATCAAACACTATAGGTTGGCCATAAGTCACTCAAATATTACGTTCCATCGACGTCGATTCACTGAAAGTGGTTGTTTATTTTCTTTTTTAATTTCTCTAAAATTGATTGATTCATCTTGAACAATATTATTTACTTCATTATTGAATTTATCTTTTTAAGCGGTTTTATTGGGTGAAACGTAATCTTTAAATAATTTATCATTGTTTGCTTCGAACTCCGCCTAATGTTTAAAATATGGAGCAAGACATTCTTGAAAAATCCTTTTAAACTGCATAGAGCGCTCCATTGATGAATCCTTATTTGTACAATGTGTTTCTAATTATTTAACTAATTCAAGTTCTTTCTTGAGATGTTCTATTGTAAAATTTGTTATTGTAGCTGTTAGGGGTCTTTTTGGTGAACTGTAAATTTTTGATATTTTTAAATTAAAAAATCATATTTATATTTGAGATAAATTAAAAATAATGTTTTAATTATTAAAACGATTTTTTATAAAATGAACTATTAAAGAAGTTTTCTGTATATAAAATTAATTTTTAAAATAATGTAATTTCTATAAAATATGAATATTTTAATATATCGAATTATTAAAGAGTTTACTATATGTAAAAATTAGCTTTTAAAAATAATTTAATTTCTGTAAAAAATGAAGATATTTTTAATAGTTTGAATGATTAAGGAAGTTTATTTTTAAGAAAATTAATTTATAATAAAAGTTACAAAAGTATGATGTAATATCAAAAAAAAATAGATTGGGATTTAATTTCCTTAAAAAAATATTTAAAGCTATAATTTATTATACTTAAAGTATAAAATTTAAATTACATAAAATTATATATCAATATTTATATTTGAAATAGGATATCTGGTTATGCTAAAAATTAAACATTCTTCCTCAAAAATTTGTTTAAAAAATCATTGTTTGGTAGAAATAAAGGTTTTGTGTTAATGACAACATCTTTTGATCAAGAACCCAATATGATAACCATAGGCAGCAACTCGGATCAGTTGATTGCGAGACTTCTAACGGAAAAATACCGGAAAGATGACAATATCGAAACATTTAACGGCATGCTCAAGGTATTTTAAGGTGGCTAAAACACCAGAAAATATACAAGAGCTTTTGATAATTGGATTACTTTCTCATGAACTTGTACCTGTTTACGAGAATGTATCGGTCGAGACAAAAGGATATGAAGCTTTTCAAAAGAAAAGCTCTCTGATGGAGGATCTGATCGAGGCTGTAAATTTCGAAAGAACGAATGAATCAGCGGAAGAATACTTTGCAAAAGCAAAGAAACTTGCTGCAAAATTATCAATACATAATTGGTCGGAAGAAGAAATCGAAAAGAATCTTCTAATTCATGGGTCGAAGTACAGATCAGGAAAGAAAGAGATCAAGTTCAGAGAGGTAAAAGAAATAAAAGAAGTAAAAAAATGTCATCAAAAAAGTGGATGAAGTCCGGGAAATGGAAAGGCCAATACATGCGATGAGAGTATCATACAAGGAAGTGGTAAAAAGAGGATCAACGACAGGAGGCATGAAGAAGACACTTTTGTTAGACGACATCTAGGGCAAAACAAAATATGCTGGAATTGTAAAGAAACAGGACATAGAGGGAGCGAATGAAAACGAGAAAGGAAAATCACATGTCATGCATGTGGCGAGGAAGGTCATGTCCGACGAGAATGCAGGAAGGTAAGATGTGGAAGATATAGCAATCCAGGACATAGAGCTGAGGAATGTTACACGAATTTGAATAAACGATATCAAGGAAGAATGGATTATCAAAGGAGAACCCAAAGAGATAGCCGACAATTCTCAGGTGCACAAACGAAAGGCTCAGGAAACCGGAACTCAGACGACTACAGAAGAGGATTCGAAAGAGGGAGACAGATCGCAATGATGGAGAAGGAATAATACGGAGGAGAGCGAGAACATATAGAAAATAACGAATCATGTCGAGACGACGAGGAACATATCTTGGCATTGGAGTAAGTTTTCATAAGCATGAACCAGATCATATAAATTATATATATATATATATATATATATATATATATATA
>MQRK01252074.1:0-15084 GCA_001938485.1 Girardia tigrina | reverse complement strand
AACTGTAAAGGAATTCAGTTAGTTGGAAGAACCTTCTGAACTCAAAGACGAATTATTGGTCGACATTTGAAAACTCAAGGAAGTTAAAAGGTCAATTTTAGCAAATACCCAACAAAATGCACCTTCATTGCAAAGAAATTCATAATATTCAATTATGTTATTCGATGGAACGAATGCTAAAGCTGCAAGTAAGCGCAGATTTGAAGCAAAGATATAGTCCTCGGAATATCTTGAAGCCAACCCAAGTGATTGGATTTTACGCTAAATACTCTGGCTAAAATGAAAGAAACAACTACGATGAGATGCATTTGGAAAAAATGATATTAAAGGATGTGCATTGTGTATCATATAAAAATAAAATAATAAAACGATTAAAATGAGAAAACGTTTATATTTTTAGTTGGATAATATTTGTGCGATCACAATTTTCACATTAGTTCTATAAAACAAAACATACCTTTTTAATCAAAATAGTAAAATTACATAAAAATTAAAATTTACGTTAACTATAAAAATAAATCATTCAAATTTCACATTTATGTACAAAAACGGAATTTTACAATGAAAATAAAAAATAAATAACAAAATTCAAGATATACAAACGTTGATTTAGATAAAAATTTAAGTAACTAACACAACAATGTGCATCATAGCTTTCTTAAAATCTGTCAATATTGATCTTGGATACATTTCGGATGCGAACACTTTAGTTTTACTCTCTAAATATTTATAAGTCAGCATACTCTTATTAGGAAGCAAAATATATATAAGTGGAATGAAGGCATTATACTTTAATCCATGAAATATATATGTGATGATTGGGTACTCAACTGAAGCGCCGGATTTGAGTCAATAAATTGTTTATTGACATAATGATAAACGTCTTTATAGCCGCCGGTTGACGACACATTCATTCGTCAGGTATTCTGAACAAAAATACATGCTGGTGGAAAAATCGTATCAGAATTCGAATGACCGATTCCCCGTATTTCACTCCGATCTTCAGGAAATAATTCAGTAAAAGGCAGTTCGGCATCAAGCATCTGAAATCGAGTTAAATCTACTGAAAATATCACCGTTATGAAAAACAGATCACACAAAATATCCACGATCGACAGATCCGTTGTTTTAGTGAATATTAATCGATCGATACCGACTTTGGACTCACTCTGACGCATCAAAAACGAATCAAAAACTGTCGCGAATGTCAGGATTGCCAAAACCGTTGCAAAGGACGCAAAGAATACATTTATTCGATAATTCAACTCAATCATGGCTGAACAAATCAAAAATCGAAATTCCGCAAAACTTTTTATTTGAGATTTTTGGTACAATCTATTCAAACAATTTTTTTACAAATAAATAGCGAATTAACATTTTTAAAATATATTTTTATGATTTTCATAAACATAATTGTTGTGGTACACAACAGTATAAAGTTGAGAAAAAATGCTCGGACAATATTTTAAAGTTCCATCAGCTTACATATTTCGGAATAAGCACATTCGGAATAAAGAAAGGTTTCTTTCAGTTGGGAAAATCAGAATACTACATAAGTTGGTTCCAAAATCATAGATCAGAAATGTTTCTCCACTTTATGGCAAAACTTAAATATGGATCAACTTAATGCGGAATTATAAATTCTGTCAATGAATGAGGAATAAAAGGCTCAGCACTGACCTTTCTTGTCCGAATAACAAGGAATCTTAAATTCTCAGTACAAAGTAGCTGAAGTGCAATAAACGTGTCTACAGCTACAGTGTGTTACGCGTTTCGCAATCATCACATCGCAAGGCTTTCGGCATAAAATTTCTAAGATATAGGCTAGCTGAATTCTAGCCTAGCTAGGTAAAACTCCTTAAAACTTATTTCCATTTATTTTATGAACAAAATAATATATATATATATATATATATATATATATATATATATATATCCCATTTGAACAGTGCTTGTTGCGACAAACTGAAATAGGAACATCTCTAGATATAATCAATCTGTTTTTTATCTCATTAGCAATCTTAGCTTCTACTTTAAATGAATTTCCAATATGATTGTCTTCTTGCTTGAAAATGCAGATCTAGAGGATCTGAAAGATACGAAAGCTACAAAACATATAGGCAGAATTTTAGAATGGGTATGATGATATTGTCTGGCCAGTAGATATAGATAAAAAATCAGATATTAAAATTGTTTGGTACCCGTATCTCTGTAGATCGGGGTTGATGGCGCTCAACGACTCATGATTTCATTGGAATTTTGTTCCTCGTTTTTGTCGACAAATCCCATTTGATTTATCGAAGTTTAAATAACAATATTTCTGCGTTCAATTGTTTATTATTTATGTCATCCATAATCGTGTATTAAAATCGGTCAATAAATATGTGGATCAAAATCGAATTATAAGTGTTACGATACGAATATATGCCACTTACATTTTGAGAGAATCCCTCTCCATGTACAACATCCCGCACGCACAGAAGCATTGTAGAGATTGTGGAGATAATCAAACTCGACTATCCTCGTTAGGTTTAAATAAGCTCCGAGTGTGTGTGGACGAAGGACATGAGGTGAAAGACTCCCTGGATTGTGTTCCGTTACAATTCTGTCAAAGCCCACCCCAGAAAACCATGTAGAAACTCTTAACAGATGAAGAAAAGTTAATTTAAAAACTTAATTAATTAAGAATTGCCGGTATGATTCAGCATGAATCATGTAACTACCTTCATAAACAACGACATTTTAGAACGGCAGCGACATCCTGGACGAATACGGGTAGCAATCTACAGATAAACAGATGTAAGATAAACAGACATCAATGAAAATGATTAGCTTACAATAACGATTCCCCCTTTTTTTCCATCCTGTCACTAAACAGGATACGGCGGAACACAATGTACGATGTAAACATCGCGAATGAACTCGGACACATGATTACCCCCAATCCAATCCTGTCTTTAGATAATTTAAACAAATGCTTAGATAATTTAAACAAATGCTACACGAGATACCCGAGTGCGTCGGACCATGTATACGTCCAATAGGGTATAAATACCCGATGCATCTATACATACAGACAAACGTTAAGCAAAAAAAGAACGAAACGCACGAAATTAATAACACAAATTTTTGAAAAGTACCCGTATTTATTGCGATCAGTTTTGCACATTTTTACTAGAAATTTCCTTTTCGAAACAGTTTCTACGATAATCAAGAGGTATGGGTTAAGTTTTTTTGTTTTACTTTATTTTATTTATATTTCGAATTTTGCTTTTATAATCGTATTGAATATCTCATTGAATAATCTATGTTAATTTTGGAATATTTTATTAACTGATTTCTATTAAATCGAATATTAATTTGTGTATAAATATAAAATTGATTTAATATATTTTATCAAGTTTATGTGTCTTGCTTAATTCTTTGCTTCTTTAATCTATTTACGTAAATTCATTGAAATTATTGGTGCTACATTGCCTAACTCTTCAATCACTACCTGTATCGGATAATTAGAGTTTAGATTCGAGCTATGATAAGAAAGGGTTATTTGAGGAGCAAGAGTGTCAATCGGACGAAAGTCGTAGTGATAGAGAACAGGAAGCGTGTAAATGAAAGTAACATACCGATCGTGACGAGGGCCGTAGTGTGAAGGTTAGAACGCTACGTGTAAATATTGTATATAGTTGATCGCAGAGAGTTATTTCAGGCTTTTATATGATATAGTATGTTTACTTCTATGTTAGAATCCGTTAGCGTTAATATTCGAACGGACATGATGATTATAATAATTCTTAAAAGTGGTTTGACTCGGACGGATACTAATGCGACAGTCTGCTAGTGATGAAAATCATTATGAAGAGAATTAATAAAGAATACAACTTTGAACGTAATATTACAATTTGTTATCAATAATTATTTTCATTTTTAATTTTTCATTTAATCTCCAATTTGTTTTTGTTGGAAATGGTATATAATTATTAATTTTAACGACGTACATAAATTTAAATAATATTTCTTAATATGTACATATGTATAAAATTTTGCGTTTTAACTTTTGCACATATAAATTCGTTTATTATTTTGTGTGGAATAAATCAAATTTGAAACTCGATTTGCTTATATTATTTAATATCGCATCGAAAGGACTAAATACAAAAAATAATAATTAATAAGATTTTGATAGCGATAAAATAACATTAATTTAAAAGGATACAAAATAATATAAATTTAAAATCAGAATTAAAAAAGACAGGGATGATGTAAATCGGAAACCAAAGTCGAAAGAGATATGGTCTGGCAAAAAATCAGAATTCACCAAGGTGTAAATTAACACTAATGTAAATTTGAATCAATATAAATTTGAAGAAATTTGTATAAAGTAATCGAAGTAAAGACCGGTGAATAAAGTAACGTGAACGTTCGGTAAGAAGTTTATATACGAGTATAAAGAGATTACGTTATGTTGGCGTAAGTAGAGATCAAATAATAAGGAGAGCGATTTGTAAATGGTTTTGAGTTCGATATTGGGGTTATTTTAATAATCATTACGAGAAGATCGACAAGGTTTACAGTTGAGTTGAGACAAGGCGAGACTGGAGAGTCGTAGTCGCCAGGTTAGTTGGTCGAGTGTGGAGCGTCGGATGAGACTCGCTCAAATAAGAGTCGTCATAGGGGAAGGCCTGAATAATGGTATTAACAATTAAAGATTCATCAGGTTCTTAGTTGAGAGGTGACGGGAAAATTCCATCGTTGTAGGGATCGCTACGAGAATTTAAAATAATTAACTTAAAAAAATGTTGTAAATAAATAAAGCTAAAATCCATCAAATCAATGTAAAGATCTTTTCGAAGGCTGGAATTCACATACCGTTTATAATATTGTGAGAGAGATAAAAAGTTCAGATGTTAGAAAAATACTATCCCATTGTTGGCTGAGGCGAAGAACCTTCTGGAGGTGGCGAAGGTAGACCGCAGCATGCAAGGAGCACGCAGTTCGATCGTCGCTTACTTCCTTGAGGCTCTATTCATTCGATATAATTAAAACTAAATTCTTTAAACAATCATGAGAAGTAATATCTACCCCTCGGGCACTGAGACCACCAGTAGGGCAATACCCGTTACTAGTTAGAACCCGAAGGTGCTCCGAAGCGCATACAACATGTTGACATGCGTGGAGGAGGTGCGTCTGTTCCTTTAAGCAATGATGAAGTAATGAGAAATCATTGAGAGGAGTTCGAAACGTGTATGAGTTACTGTTGAACTCAAAAAACGGATTGGGGCTCTGAGTCAAAGCAAATGTTGTCAAGAGAGGGGATCACGACATAAGTTATAATTTTATTTTGTTTTGAAACTATTCATTACTAGATTTTTTATTTAGTGATGATATTTTCTCAGGATATTTCTATATGACTATCAACGTTAAAGGCCTTTATTTTATAATGTATATAAGGGGTTAGTTTAAATTTAAATTTCGCCAAAATAGTTTATTATTTTTTAATTTGAAAATTTTAAAGAAATAAATTAAAAAACTAAAATTTAGAGTAAAAATATGATAAAACAAATACTTATTTAAAATATGCTTACAGTAATAACAATTGATATATTTTAATAAAATTTATGAAATAAGTTTCAATAAATTTTAAAATAAATAATTAACGGATTATTATTTTAAGAAATAATTTTTTAATAAAAGGGTTTATTGTAAATTTAAATTAATTAGTTTTTATGATAAAATTTTCGAAAAAAATGTGTGAGGAATATTTTAAATTATTTGAATGTGTAAATGTATGGATGTTGTATGTTGATTTAAGTATGTTGAATTTAGAATGGTGATTCTCCCACCCAGATGGAAATTGGTATTTTTTATTAAGTTTAAAGTGATTGACTATTCGACCATAATTAAAATAATCATTTTATAAGTTCATATCTTTAATTTCAGAATTAAAATTAAGTTTAATAATTTTTAGTAAAATTTAAATTAAATACATTTTCCATAATTTGATGTCATTTTTGTTATTTTGTGATTTATTGAAAAATGGTAAAAATTAATATTTTTAATTAATATTTTTTAGAGGTTAAATATTTTAAAAAAATAATTTAGAAAAATTGTTCGAATAATCATGATTAAAAACAGAAATAAGAAAACCGATTAGAATGATGGCAAACGATGAAAGACCTTCTGAGAGTCTTAATGACTCTAAATGTAATTGCAATAAGGATTTAAACGAGATTTGTTTAAATGTTCTTAATATGGCGACACACGACCATGTGACACCAATTTGTCAAGGAACCGGAAACATTTGATAGGTCAGAAGCAAAATTAGAAGAATTCCTAATAAGCTTTGAGAGATATTCAAAGATTTTTGGATTTAAGGAAGAAAGAAAAGCAATATTAGTTACAGCATTCAGAAACGATAAACAAATATGACAAAACACAAGGAGGCAGCTGGGAAACAAGAATGAGAAGTGCATTCTTAAAAGAGAAAAATATTTTAGAGATAATGAAAGAGCTTGTAGAGATTAGAATCGAAGATAAAAATCCATCAGAAATATTTAAAAAGATTGATGAACTAGTGGAAAAACTAGTTGAGAAAAAACTAAGAAAAAAGGAACTTTCAGATCTAGCGCACGACAATGCCATCGAAGATAGAGAAGTAAGAAGTGAAATAACTCTGAGAAATTCCACAAAAGCAGAAGATATAAAAAATATCCAGGAGAAAATTTACGAATTTGAGCTAAAAGACAGGAATATAAGAGTGGACGCATACACGACAAAGGAAAATAAAGAATGGAAGAAAGTAAAATATAGAACAAGAAGACAGAGACCAAGATACGAAGAGAGAAAGATCGAAGAACCATGAAGAAATTTTAATGCAAGAAGGATCATATGTCGGGCCTGCCATGAAGAAGAACATGTGAGACGGGAATGTCCAAATGTTAAATTCAACCATTGTAATAAAAAGGGTAAGTAAGAACACAATGTTATGAGAATCCAAACAGATTTAGAGAACGCGAACAATCTGGAAGAGAAGATACAAGGAATAGAAGTGTTGTGTGCCACCACATTTCGTTGTTTTTTATTGTTTGTTGTACAGGAGAGTTTGGAAACCTTGTAATTATGCTTGTATTTATTTTAGTTTGTATTTATATTTATATTTATTTGTAAAAAATTATTTTGTCTCGAATGAATTAATTTCTTTAAAAACTGAATCGACTGACATTCTGAACTATTTCGAAAACTCGAATTATAAAACATTGATAGAAATTTTTGAAGTAAAATTGTCGAAACGATTTATAATTATTTCTATTTTATTTTTAAAAACTAATTATTTNTTGTTAAGTTTATTGAACTAGTAGTTCAATCGTGTAAATTATTATTATAAAAAAACGAATTTGTTTTAACGAGTAATTTGCTCGATATGAATATTATTTGAAATAAAGATTAAAAATAGACTTAATCGTTATTATTTACCAAAATTGTTTTATCGGGATTTTTGAAAACAAACCGAATCTGTCTTACCGAACAACATAATGACAACAAGAAGAAATGAACGAAGAGAATACGCAAACACAGAGTACAGAGGTCGGATGGGATATAAGAATAGAAGAGACCAAGTAGCAGAATTAGAAGACTCCGATGACGAGTGAGAAAGAATGTCGAAAAGATCGAATAAAAGAGGAAGTCTAACAAGAAAAGTAAATATTGCAAACAAGAAAAATTTCAGAGATGAACACGGAAACGAGGAAGCACGGTCAAAGGGAGAAGTGATCAGTGCACTTCACTAAGAAACGAATGTATGTGTATGTTTGACTATATGAATGATTGTTTGTATGATGACGTATGTTGTGAATGGGATGCTGTTGAAAATATTCCTCAGGAATTGTGTATATTAGATGGTGAAAACGAAATACACAATGAGAAATGTGACAGTTTGATCACAGAAAAAGATGAAGAAAGAAGCACAAAGATAATGAAAGTTTCAAAGTTTAAAATAGAATACGAAGAACTGAAAGGGAGACCTAGTATAGAATTTCAAATAAAGAATAAAAAGGTACGATGTCTATTGGATACGGGAGCACGAGTCAATGTAATTAAAATAGACGTACTCAAAAATGTGGAAAATATCGAAATAAAGGAGACAAAAAGACGTATACACTGTACTAACTAGTAAATTACGGAATAGTACAACTAAAGATTAAGATTGAAAGAATACAGAAAACAGGGGACTTTTTGTAGAACCCGAAATGACTGCAGGAATGGATTTTTAAAATAAATTTAGCATGAAACTAAAGAAAGAAACAGGATACAACGAAGGATTGCTGGTAATACGCGTTACTTTAACTGATTGAGACAGACTTAAAAGAATAAGGGAAATATACGCAGATAAGATAGATGAATCATTAAGGAAATTACTAATAGATTTTAAAACGATATTTATGGCGGACAAATGGGATATAGGGAAGACCACACTAACTAAGCATAAAATTGAAATGCAAGGAGAACCAATATTGGTAAAACCATACCGACAACCAAAACACTTTGAGGAAAAACTAGATGATATTATCAAGAATTATGAGGAAAATGATATCATTGAAAAATGCAGTTTACCTTTGGAATTTTCCGTTAGTATGAGTATGGAAAAAAGACAAACAGGATATCCGAGTATGTGTTGATTTTCGACAATTAAATAAAGTCACAATCAGACCAGTATTTCCAATGCCAAATGTAGAAGAAATGCTAAATACATTAAATGGAGCGAAATACTTCAGCACGATCGACTTGGGGAGTGCATATCATCAAGTTGAATTGGAGAACGATTCAAAATTAAAAACTGTATTTTCGACAAAGAACGGGCAATGTTGTTTTAAAAAATGCCATTCGGAATTGCAGCTGCCCCAGCAACATTTCAAGAACTAATGACAAGAGTGTTAGGAGAATTAAACTGGAAAGAAGCAGTTGTATACCTGGATGATATTCTAATCTTCGCAAAAAACAAAGAAGAACATTTCAGACGAGTCGAACACATATTTCAAAAGATTAAAGAATCGGGCCTTCAGATAAACCCTGAAAAGTGTCAATTCATGGTAGAAAAGACAAAATTCTTAGGATATGTCGTGAGCAAAGATGGTAAAGAGACGGGTAAAACGAAAATTGAAGCAATCGACAAATTTCAAATTCCTTCATGCATTAAACATTTAAATAGTTTCTTGGGGCTAACGAACTATTATAGAAAATTTTTGAAGGATTATGCAAAATATTCAAAAATACTGGAAGGGTTAAGTGGAAAAAATAAAGATAAAAAATTGACATGGACAAAGTAATGTGACGAAGCATTTCAGACATTAAAAGATAAAATGACAAAAACACCGATCCTAGCATATCCAGATTTCGAAAAGGAGTTTATACGGGATACAGACGCCAGTTTTGATACAATCGGGGCAGTACTGGCACAGAAGGATGCATACGGAAGGGAAAAAGTAATTGCATATGGATCCCACAAGATGAACAAACACGAACAAGGATACTGTATTACAAGAAAAGAATTATTGGCAATCTATTACTTTACCCTAACCATAACAGATAATATTTTTTAGTTATAATATTTTTTTTACTTTACCCAACACTTCAAACATTTCTTATACGGAAAGAAGTTTCTACTTAGAACGGACCATAAGGCCATGACATTCATGATGACAACGAAGAACCCAATAACTCAATAATTCAAAACTTGGATAAACTTCATTAATGGACTAGACATGAGGATGGAATACCGCAATGTCGAAAAACACACTAATGCAGACGCAATAACGAGAAATACATGTGAACTATGTATACAATGTCAGACAATGCACGATGACGCTAAAAAAGGAAAAGTTAAAACTAGAATCCTTGCCTTAACTGAAGATTCAGAAGAGTTTATTTGGCAGACGAATGATAAAGAAATAGAACAGATTAAAGAAAATATTAGAATGGGAAAGACAAAAGAATGGCTTCTAAAAACAATATCGTGACGACAAAAGATAACAAATATTGGATCCATCGGAAGAAGAGAACAGACTTTATAGAAGATATACATAAAATGTTATGCCATGCAGGAAGTAAGAAAGTTTACAATTACATAAAAGATGACTTCGATATGTATAAAATGAGACAACAAATAAAAAACATCGTACAAAGTTGCACAAACTGCCAGAAAAGGAAGACACTGACGGCAAAAACGAAAGAGAAACACATTAAACAATCTGCCGACGAACCATTTCAAAACATTTACATAGACTTTTGCGGACCATTGAGAAGGACTATGAATGGATACCAATACATTTTAGCAATAATCGATCAATTTAGTAGGTACATCAGCTTGACCGCAGTGGCACACCAAGACGAGAAGACTACACGGAAGGTACTATTTGATAAATGGATCTGGAAATTCGGACCACCAAAGGAGATACACGTTGATAGAGGGCAAACTTTTGAATCAGCATTCTTTAAAGAAACAACGAAAAGATTTAAGACGGAGATAGTCTATTCAAGTCCTTATCACCATAACACTAACGGGATCATAGAAAGACAATTCAGAACAATAAGAGACGCCATAAATATACGATTAAAAGATGAAATGCATAGAGATTGGGTAGAAATGTTGGCAGAAATAGAATTCATGTTAAACGGTACAATCCAAGCAACAACTGGAATATCTCCAGCCGAGATAATCTTCGGAAGAAAACTAAGACATTGGTGGAAAACTACAACAGAAGGAAAAATTCGAGAAAAAGCAAATAAAAATATAATTGAAACAAAACGAATATTTCAGGTCGGAAATAAAGTCTTGATAAAGAAAGTTAACCCATCAAAAGATGATGACCGTTATATGAGACCAGCTAAAATTATAAAATGAAGACACGAAAGAAGTTATGAGATACAGCTAGAGGACGGCAGGATCTTGATCAGAAATGTAGAATGGCTAAAGACATTTAAACCGAGGGGGATGTGAGGAATATTTTAAATTGTTTGAATGTGTAAATGTATGGATGCTGTATGTTGATTTAAGTATGTGGAATTTAGAATGGTGATTCTCCCACCCAGATGGAAATTGGTATTTTTTTTATTAAGTTTAAAGTGATTGACTATTCGACCATAATTAAAATAATCATTTTATAATACTTTCGACAGTATAGTTTAAGAGATATAAATTTAATTATAATTATAAATTTAATTATATTTAAATATCTTTAATTTCAGAATTAAAATTAAGTTTAATAATTTTTAGTAAAATTTAAATTAAATGCATTTTTAATAATTTGATGTCATTTTTATTATTTTGTGATTGATTGAAAATGGTAAAAATTAATATTTTTAATTAATATTTTTTAGAGGTTAAATATTTTAAAAAATTATTTAGAAAAATTGTTCGAATAATCATGATTAAAAACAGAAATAAGAAAACCGATTAGAACGATGGCAAACGATGAAAGACCTTCTGAAAGTCTTAATGACTTTAAATGTAATTGTAGTAAGGATTTAAACGACACTTGTTTAAATGTTCTTAATAAAATGTAAAATAATTTAAGGTTTATATTTCGTAAAATTTCAAAATTTAATCAAAAAAAATTAATGAATTAATTTTGAGCGAAATGTTTTTAAATATGTGAATTGTTGATATTAATAAATTTTGAGGTGTTAAATTATGATTTCGAAATTCGATAATACTGAAAGTGGCATAAATGCTACTTACAATGTGATTGAATTAAATTATAATTTATGAGAGTTATAATTTATATCTCTTAAACTATACTGTCGAAAGTTGTAAGGTTAGTAACAAAATGATTTAAATTGTACATTTCGTTACTTACAATTCTCCATTGAAATCAATTGAATGTCACAAATTAGTTTTTTTGTAACGTTGTTTTTAATATTAATATGATTTAATTTTTTGGTCACTAGAGACATAGATACCCTAACTATCAACCCAGAATAAATTCTAGTCGCGAACATCCAAACCATAACAGATAATATTTTTTAGTTATAATCGAAGGTCGAGAAGAAACTGGTATCATGCTATGTAGAATAAATTAAAAAATAAAATTGCAGCTTGACCGTTTGAACAATCGAATGCATTGGGTAGATAAGTTAGGCAAAACGTATGCCGTGAAACATTGAAAGCAGGATGTCAAGAAATGCTTAACTTACTAGACCTCATAGATGATAGTTCTGATAATGAGAATGAGGATGATCCCATTGATAAATTTGCGGACAATATAACAGAACGCTCCTATAATGATGACGATTATCAAAACTACTATTATAATGATGACAATGGAGAAAATGTCAACAGTGTTTGCGTTCACTCCAATACTGATGATGCCACGCATATTGAAGATCAATTTTCAGAACGTGAAATCAGTGTTAAAATTAATGACAATGAGATTGACATTATTTTTATGACTTTGACAATGAATAATTATTAATTATATACACTCTTTTTTATGTACCGAGTATAATGATTTTGTTATTATGTATATTTTTACTGACATTCGCATATCAATTATTTGATAATTCTCTCTCTGCATCCTTTAAAGTGTAAAAAAGAGGACATTATTTGATCGCCTATCACATTTGTTAGGGAAGATATTTAGCACTTCTAGTGTGTTTAATCGATTTGTTAACAGTACTTTTGTGTCGTAATCAGTGTTCCCGCCAGAGCTCTCTGGGGGGAAACTTCCCCTCCCTCAAAAACTTTGCATTCCTCCCAAATTTTTTTACAGATTGTTAAAAAAATGAAAACAATATATATAACTTTATTTTAAATGTTCGTTGTTTCATTGCATCAGGTAAGTTTTTTGTTACTTTTAATTGTTTGTATTTTGTGCTTAATTTTTTAATTTAACATGAATAGTTTTGTTGTTAGATTTTTTGGTGTACATCTAGTTAATCTAAATTGCAGTTTGTTAAACTTAAGCAGCCTTCTATAACATCTACTCAGCAGCAGAAAAATGAACAATTGGCTCCATCATCTCAATTCACCTCAACTCCTGAAATGGTGTCCTCAATCCTTGTCGTCTCCACCAATGAAGAAGCGGAAAATTGGTGCATACAATGACGAGCATGAGTAGCTCAATAGTGAAAACTATTGTCTTTACTGCGAATCTTACTATTTCAATCGAATAAATCAGAAAGGCTGAAATGGAATCTTCATAAATAAACCTTTCCAGAATTTCAAGAAAGCTACAGGGTTTTCAGCAAAATATAATAAGCTTCTGAAGCATGCAGAATCGAAAAGCCACATGAAAGCAAAAGCTTTCATTTCAACCAGAGCAGAATCTCTCCACCAAGGAACCATGCTTAACCAATTAAACACTGCTAGTGATACCGAGAAGGAAGAAAATATGCAACGGCTGTTGCTAAAGATCCTTTATTAATTTACTTGTTTTATGATTTTTATGTATTAAATTGTCAGACTCGTATTTTTTTGTTTTGTACATCTTGGATTTTGTTTTGAAACTATTCTTTACCAGATTTTCTATTTAATGATGATATTTTCGCCGGATATTTCTACATGACTATCAAAGTAAAAGGCCATTATTTTACAATGTGTTTGAATTAAATTCATTACTATAAAAAATTTATGATCTTGGTTTAACTTAATTTGAAAAAGGTTTAATTTGAAATGAAAAACGTTTAACTTGAAGCAAAAAACCTGTATATGTATTAAATTAATTATTTTTAATTTCTTAACAGAAAATTATTAGTACATTTTTGTCGAATAAAAATTACATAAATTAAAATATTTTGTTATAATAAACAAATATAAATTAACTCAATTTTAAATTGAAAAATTTGGAAATACATTTGTTTTTTGTTGTTGAAAAGTGCCTTTTAATTCTTAATGGCAGACGAAATCGAACAGAGAATAATTGCCGTTGAAAATATGTTCGGACTTTCTGGAATTGTGAGAAATATCGATTTTTCAAATTTCAATAATTTTTGAATAATTTACTATGAAATCGTAAAATTGTATTATTGTTATTATTATAATGGGTTTTTAAAATTGAAAGAAATAATACTGATGAATTAATCAGAAAATTTTATTTAAATTATCAATTACAAAATGACTTCTAGTTATTATTATTATGTGAGAATCTGTCTCTATAAATATCTAAATTGAGGTTTTATTGTCCCATATTTTAATTGATATCCGAAAGAGAGGCATAAAGGGAATGAGAAAAATTAGGCCAGAAGAAATTACTAAATCAAAGAGACCATTGATAAAATAGACCTAAAATGGCTTTTATTCAACTTATAAGGGATAAATTCGAGGAATATTTTTAAATGTTGTGTGTTTTGTCTTTGAATGCTGTGTTGAATCTTCAATTCAGTTGTTTGATTAATATTTTTTGATTGAAAAACGGTATGAAATATATTAGGAAATAACAAAATTTAATTATTTCTAATATATCTCGACATATCGAAAAAGAATTTATCAAAAATTTAGAAATAATTCAATATTTTCAAATTTACATTACATTGTTTTCGGACTTTAATAATAAAAAATTTATTAATTAATCAAAAGTAAAAGATATGTACAGCATTCGAATACAAAACACACAACATTTAAAAATATTCCTCGAATTTATTAATCATTTAAATAAAAGATATTTTTTAGTCTATTTTATCAATGGTTTCTTTAATCCGGGTTTCATTTGCGTGGCCTCTTTCCTCATTTATTTCGATTACCATTTTAATTTGATAAATATCCGATATTATTAAGAACATTAATATATTTTTCCACATTTTTATTAATATGATAATTTGAATTATGAACATGTTTTATTGCATTAACATTATGATTTTTATTAAATAGTTATCAATATATAGAAGTTTTGCAATGTTAAGATAATTTAATTTGATATGATAATATTTTTGATTGCAAAATCTTAAAATTTTGTTGTTGCTATTATTTTAGTGAGATTTACAAATTAAAAGAATTAATACTGATGAATTGTTCAGAAAATCTTATTTAACATATCGGTTTGACAGTGATCTATGTTGAATATTATTATGATTATAATGTATTTGTCAGAAGGAATA
>MQRK01252073.1:12452-24510 GCA_001938485.1 Girardia tigrina | reverse complement strand
AATAAAGATTTAAACGAGGCTTGTTTAAATGTTCTTAATAGTCATAATAACTCTTCCGAGAATTTCATGTTATTTTAAAGTCTCTGTCGCTACTTATATATCATTCAAATATATCGAAACATCGAAGCATCTGCTGCTGTACCAAACGGCATTCTAGTGAAGCAAATTCAACCTGGATTGGTTGAAAATGTAATTTTTTCTTGTGAGTTCTCATCTAGCTCTACTTGGTTTATTGTATTATTCACCAAGAAGCCTCATGTGACTAATCTTTGAAACTGAAGAACGTAATGAACATTGTTGCGAAGGTTAATCTGATCCTATCTCGTGGATTAAATCATCGCCAATTTAGGCAATCTTTGGTAGATACAGAACTGAATATTGACACTTAGTCAATTTTTCCAATGTTCACTGGCTAAGCAGAGGTTCAATGCTCAAAAGAATATTAAAATTGCATAATGAAATTGTAATTATCCTTCAAAGCAAATCTGGGGATACATCACATTTTCGCAATCTTGATTGCATTGCATCTTCTGCATTTCTTGTGGACATTACTGGTCATTTAAATAACTTGAATTTAAACTTGCAAGGTAAAGCTCAGCTTATAAATGAAATGTTTGGTGATATTCTTGCATTTGAAAGAAAACTTGATCTGTGGGAATACCAGCTTCAACATGAAAAATGTGCACATTTTCCATTCCTTCAAGAATACAAACCACAAAATCCAGACATATTTGTGTATATTATCAAAGATCTGAAGAATGAGTTGTCATCTCGTTGTACTGACTTTCACCTGCACGAAGATTAATTCAAGCTTTTTGTTAATCCTTTTGACATGGAAGTATGTACTATATCAGAATGCTATCAAATTGAGTTGATTGAAATGCTATGTGACGACTTATTAAAATTAAAATTTCACTCCGATGATGTTTCTTTGCTTGATTTTTATACAAAATACATTTATTCTAATGGGAAGAATCCTAACCTAGTGAACCACGAAAAAAGATGACATCTTTGTTTGAAAGTACTTTCCAATGTGAGTAATTATTTTCAAAATTGAAATATACTAAAAACAATTTGAGAACAAGATTAACCGACACCAATTTGAATAATGTTTTGTTGTTGGCCTCGACAGGTTTGATACCCAATATTGAGAAGCTTTCAGGTGACAAAGAACATCAAGCTTCCCATTAGTTATTCAAATTTTGGATTTTTGAATACAAAAGATTTTAAAATACAATGTCTTTTGTCAACTTATTTGTTTATATGTAGAACTAAAATATTTTTAAGAATCTTCATTGTTTTATTGATTTTAAGCAATTAAAGAAATGCTTTTTGATAATCTTTTTCTTATAATATTTTTTAAAAATCCTCCGGCCCGTCACTCTATCAAAAG
Source organism: Girardia tigrina (assembly GCA_001938485.1). Classification (NCBI taxonomy): domain Eukaryota; kingdom Metazoa; phylum Platyhelminthes; order Tricladida; family Dugesiidae; genus Girardia; species Girardia tigrina. The sequence continues at coordinate 23,117 of MQRK01252073.1, read as the reverse complement.
ACGCAATCCGGCCCTACATAGCTAAAATGTGGTCATCCCTGTGCTAAATTATAAATACTTAGTTGATCTGGCAATTAAAGAAGCTTAGGACTAAATTTAACGTAACGCAATAAAATTTATATTCATGTTCATTTTAATATTCATACATGGTAATGAATTTATTTGAAATTTTGCAATAAATGCTAGAAAACGAATAAAATTAGAAACTTGTATCCTCTCATTTTATTGATTAACGTCCTCTTTTGTCTAAATATCTTTTTCAGCATCTTAATTATTTTAAAGATCATCCCTGTTTTTTTTAATTCTATATTGTGAATCACGTAAGCTTTACATTTTCCATTCTGATTATCTATCGACTTTCAGACAAATATATATATATATATATATATATGCATGGGCGTCCCCAAGGGGGGGCAAAGAGGGCAGTTGCCCCCCTAGAAACTTGAATAATTTATCATTTTAATTTTACTATGTCGATCTCCCATAGTATCAGAAAAACAGTTATTTTAGTTAAAAATTTAACTAAAATTTTTAGTTAATTTTAGTTTAAATTAGTTTTAAAATTTTAAAAATTCATGATATAACTATTTTTATGTCTTCATGACATTAAGTTGCCTCAAAAATTTACCTCAAGAGCCTGATGTATAATGCAATGTATGGTGGGACAAAAAATGTAATTTGGTTTAAAAGTCCGCAAAAGCCACTTCCTGACCCCGTCATAGCCTTTGCTCCATCGATAATGATATAGGAACACTTATCAAATTCACCGTAGCTTGTATCAGAACTGTAAACCGCATTGAAAATGTCACTTCCTTTAGTTGTGCCATGCAAAGGTACAAGATTAAGGAGTTCTTCATGAATAGCGAAATCATCTTGAATAGATCGACTAAAAATAAGAAGTTGACTGACATCTGTTGTATCGGTGCTCTCATCAATACATAACGAAAAATACCCACACTTTTTCACTTTATCACATAGCTTTTTCGAAACATACTCATCCATATCTTTAATTCGCCTTGCGACTGTCTGATAAGGCCGTGGCACTGTTTCAAATTTTTGAGCTAATTTTAGTTCTTTAAATTGTTTGGCCATCTCAATTGCACATTTTTTCATCAGCATTCCATCACTAAATGACTTTTTTGCTTTAGCCAATTCAAGTGAAACTTTATAGGAAGCAGTAAGGCTATCAGTGTTATCAGAATTTATTTTTGAAAAAAAACCCTGTCTGGTACAATATTTTTTTATTATTGCATTTCTTGATTTGCCAGTATATATATAAAAAGTTTTACTATGTAATGTAGTATAATGTCGTTTCACATTAAACTCTTTCAGGACTGACAAAACTTGCACACACACAATGCATTGAATTTTATTATCATTATTTATAATTAAATACTCAGATTCCCAGTGATTATGGTAGACACACTTTTCATCAGTAATTCTTCTTTTCATTATAGACCTATTAATTTGTTAAATTATATAAATATTACGATCATGTTAAAAACTCACCAATAATTAATAATCAATAGAGAGAAGACAAAATATTATTTAAGTAGAATTTAAAATGTGCGCACTTAGATCTTTATTAAAACAATAAAGATAATTAACAATTTCCCAAATTACAATTACAAAATTAATTACAGCTTTTGATTCTCAAAATTAATATACATAAAAGTAAATATCATAAATTGTTTATCAACTTTTTTTGTTGTTTAGTTTTTGAATTTTACATAATAAATAATAAATATCTGAAGCATGTAGCCCGCGTGTCGCAGTTTGGACAGCGCTGTTCTATATCATTAAAAACATTCTAAAAAATATTTGTTAATTTACTGTTTTTATTTTTGCCCCCTCAGTGGATTTTTTTTCTGTAGACGCCCATGTATATATGTAAAAATAATCAATTTTAAATAACGAAAATTCTAAATGGTTTTAACCATACTATATTCCGTCTTCAAATTCGGAAATATATTCAATAATATTTTTACTTTTTTTTACATATCTTTTTCCTTTGGATTTTAATTTATTGTTGATAATTACTAACAGGTTATACCAGTCGCGTATTTGAACTATTGACTGTTTTTAATGATGTTTCTCGTTCCGTATACAACATATCAAACAAAACACCCTTTCGTAATTCATCCACATCAACTAATAAATTAGGTGTTTTTGTAAATAAATATATCCATTATTAACATTTATATATTTTGAAGCTGAAGTTATGTCATGTGCTGATTATATAGAACTTATCAAAGTCCCAATAGTGACCCCTAATGGTGATGTGGTCGTTCCAGAACTATCTTTACGAGTTAGATTATCTGATAGTGTTATGTTATATAATCATATAACATTTCAGATTAATCCCGGGGATCATATTTTAATTACTGGTCCAAATGGATGTGGTAAAAGTTCCTTATTTAGAATATTTCATGGCCTTTGGCCTATATATGGAGGTAAAATAACTCGTCCTTCTACAGATGTGATGTATCATATTCCACAAAAGTAAAGAAACTTTATTTTAATCTTGATGTTTTGAATTAGTTTTATAGGAAAATTATATTAGTGTAAAGTTAGTATTAAAATATATACATTTTATCATTGTTAATTTGGCTTTAATATTTTTGAGAGATTGTTAGTTGTGACAATATGCGATATTCCTCATTTTAAATGCCGAAATGTAGTTACTTCAAATCCTTATTATTTTTAATTTAATATTTTAAGGTTGCTTAATTTGTTATCATTGAGAAGGTTTTCAAATGTCGGAAATGTTAACTAGAATTTTTTTATGATCAACAACTAAATAGCTTGAACAATAATTAAAATTTACAAAATATTAATAAAATAAATGTTTAAAACAAATAGAATTTATAAAATTACTTATTTATCAGACACCACATATAATCAATATTGTTTAATATTGTTTTAATAAGTTATCAAATAATGGAAAAATACATTTTAATTGTTATTGCTAAAACGTTTTATTTAATTAATTTTACTTTTTTTCTATAATTGATAAAATAATTTATAACATAACAAGTTTGTATGATCAAATGAAATATTAGTAATATAATTAAAGTTATAATTCTTAACTTTGATTCATTGCGAGTTCGAATCGGATTTGTTAGGGTTTTGGTGAGCTTTTAAAATTTTGAATTTTAAAAATGTATCGCTTAAAATATTTTAAAGATATTTCATTAAAAATTTTATAATTATAAATATTTAAAATACTTCATTAAAGTAGATTTTAAAAAGTCTTTGAAGAAACATTTAAATATAAAACTACAAAAATAAAATTTAAATTTATCGACAAAAAATATAAGGATTAATAACTTAACATCATATTCAATTTCATTGAATATATATAAATTTTTTATAAATGATAAAATTAAAACTATACTCTCATGTAATAATATTTAATGAAGCAACAAAATCAAATATCAAAATTTGTAAAATTAAAATTTATATGGATATTTTTATTTAGCATTTTATTTGTAACTGGTTTGTGCCAAATAAGAAAACATCGTTCCTCAGAAATCTTTTTAAAAAATAATTAATTGTTATAGAAATAAATTTTTGTGTTATGAATTCTTTTATTCGTCACGAACCTAACAAGATTCAACTACGTTCATTCCATTTCAATAATTCATGTTATTTATCTAACATAATTCCAACCCTCATCTTTTTATAATTATTTACTAATTCAAACCGAAGAACTGGTAGAAAAAAAGGATAAAACTGTGAGGAATATTTTTGAATGGTGTTTATTGTGTGTTGTTTGGTATATTGTTTTACGATTGTGTTTCTCCCACCCAAATGGAAGATTGATATTTTAAATATTTTGAAACGTCGGGTTGTTTAATCAAGTATTAAAATTTAAATAATCACTTTAAAATTAAACTAATATTTCATAAATAATATTTTAATATTATTTTCTTAAAATAAATAGATTATTTCAAATTTAAAGTATAAATTATTTTTGTAATAATTAAATTGTAATTTAAATTTTTTTGAATAATAAGACGTTAAAGAATATTATAAAAGATTATCAATCAAGAACGATGACGAGCTACGCAAGTTTTACGGAGAATTGTTCTAGTGGCAATTCAAATTGTGATATAAATAAATGTAAAGAAAACCCAATTAATGTTCTTAATAAAAATATTTAGAAAATTTTCGATCTGTAAACGTTATTTTTTCAGCCAGTGTCATCAATCCTTTTAGTGTATATTCGTTATAATAAAATTTATAATCTTATAGAATAATTTTTATGATATCGATTATTATTATCTCGTTATGATTATCAAATTATATATTATTTTTTTTAAAAATTATTTATCAAAATAAATTCCAATTGTAATTTATTTTTTCAAATAAAAATTTTAATCAATTTCGAGATTTGTGAGTTTTGTGCAATAACTCTTTATAAAGTTAGGACTGAAAAATGGTTGTGACAAATATCTACTTTTAATGTGTAAATAGTATAAATGAATATTATTAATTAAGAAGCAAATAATATTTCATAAATGTTATTTTTGCTTTTAATCGAATAAAATTCTCCATCAAATGAGGCTGTGACATTTTACTTGAAAAATAAATATTCAAGATCTTTTTAATCAAAGATTTGATATTCCAATTTCCGTTTTAAAATATTGAATCTTTTAAACTGTTTGTTGATATTTGGACATTATATGTGATCATTTTCTTCCAATCTTTAGAATTCAATCAACAATTTTGAGAATTGTGAGTTTTGTGCAATAATTCTTTATAAAGTTAGGTCTCTTTAGTTGGGTTTTTTGTGCAAAATAAACTGTTAAACATTATTTTTGGGTGATTATTATACGTTTCTTTTTAAAGTAACTATCAGTGTTAACAAACCTTTGTTTTAGTAAACGTGTTTCTTGTTATATTTGTGCAATTATACATTTAATTATCGACAGTGGTTCGAATGTAACTATTGTGTGATCCTTTTGCACATTTATTGGTAGAAAATGAAAAACCTCAAAAGATGTATTTCTTTTGCGAAATAGTAAAATGATTCCAACAAAAACAAGTGATGACTTGTAGAAAGGTCTTGCAGCTGCTGGAACCAGTATACATGCTTCTACCATACGGCGACGTCTCCTTTAAGCAAACAGGAAAGCCAGGAAGCCATGAAAAAGCAGCTTATACCAGCAGCTATGAAGAAAAAAAGAAAATAGAAATTATGGACTGTTGAGGATTGGAAACGATTCTTTTTTTCTGATTAGACTCACTTTTTTGTTCGAGGTCAATGTTATCAGTTTGTCCGCAGAACAGATGGATAGCCACTTTCTCCTGCTCACATCCAGCAGTCAGTAAAAATTACTTGCAAAGCAAATGTTTTGGGTTTCCTTCTCCTTTTCTGACCCGGATCATTAGTTCCTCTCCAGGGGATGATGAAGAGTCGTAATACTATTTAAATATCCGTTAGTTGAAAAACTATTACATCATACGTCTCAAAAACATGCTTTTTTAATTTTTATTAAAAAAAGTATTTTAATAATATTTAAAAAACTTTAATATGATTAGATGAATCACCTTGTACGTTTAAGCATAGTTTAATAAAGCATCATAAAACATGCTTAAACGTGCAAGGTGATTCATCTAATCATATTAAAGTTTTTTAAATATCATTAAAATACTTTTTTTAATAAGAAAAAAAGCATGTTTTTGAGACATATGATGTAATAGTTTTCAACTATATAAATAGTAATTAATCACTTTATTTCATTGCACTGAAGATGCCGAAATGGTGAAACGCGTATGTATTGTTAATAAATTTAATATTCAAAAATGGCCTTTGTTTGCATTATTATTAAAAATTCCATTATCAGTTCTAGATAATATATATAGAAAGAGAAAGTGATACAAAGTGTAAATTTGGATTATACTCTATTTAAGTGTTCAGCGGATTAAAAAATAAGATCGTTTATAGTAAAATAATTTATTTAAAATACAGAATATTTTTTGTGTAATTAATTAAAAAAATATTATTTGACATACTTTCTTAGAAATTTAATTCACGCGTCAATATTTATTTAGACCCTACATGTTTCTCGGAACTTTAAGAGATCAGATTATATATCCTGACAATTTATCAAAAATGAACGAAAAAGGTATTACGGATGCAAATCTTCAGGCAATATTGGAAATAGTTCAATTAGAAGCTATTGTGTCAAGAGAAGGAGGTGAGATCTGTGATGAGTTTTAATACGATTTAACACCAAATAGGCTTGGACATGGAAAAGGACTGGATAAACGTATTTTCTGGTGGAGAAAAACAAAGAATTGGATTGGCTAGACTTTTTTATCATAAGTAATGTTTTAGAATATATTATCACCATAAATAAATCTCCTTCTGTACTAAAAACAGAGTGCCTTTTTATTTATAAGTCTAATTTTCAAATATACACTACTGAGAACCTTTGTGATTTGAATCTGATTAGTAACCTTTATGGTTACTGTTAATTATTGTTATTTCATTTGTTTCAACTAATTTCACTTACAATATTTATTTCATAGTACAACTGAATTTGCTTGTCGTTCAAAATGTTTCTAAAGTATGGAACATGTATAAATATGAAACATAAACTCATAAAGAATGTCGAATTCGTTTATATAAGTAACAAAGTAGTAAACCAAAAAATTAATTATTCATATCCATTCCTTTATGCAGATAGAACTCTACTTTGCCAACAAAGTTTTTAACATTTAAAAAATTTTAATTAAAAAACAGTTAAAATATATATATGTATGTATATTTTGTTATAAAGTAAGCTAATAAAAAGAATGGAATAAGGATGAATAAAATTCTATGAATAAAAATTTTAAAATTAAACGTCATTATGTGTTATGCAATATCTTTTTCACGCTGCGACTGTTCGTGGATCCTCTTACAGAGATAACGAGAAGTCTCTCTAAAATATGTGGTATTACACTCATTATATGGTTATTGATATACAAGATCCGAGTACAATCCAAGTGAGGTTGGAGATTTTTTTTGAAAATATATTTTATTTCTAAAATAAATGAATTAATTACAAATCAATAACAGCCTAAAAGTTCAATCTTAAAATTGTTTATCATTTCAATTAATTTACAAATGTTTTTTTTATAAATTATCGTAAATTATGTTTATGAAATTTCGTTTTTCTATAAAAGAATATAAATTATTAATATAATTTGTGGAAGTTTTTGATAATTTATTAACTAGCCAATTTCTTGATTGTAGTTCTAATTAAGATTAACGGGTAAATGACATGAAGGATGTTGGTGCCACTTTACGAGATGTGGCCATAATAGAATTCTTTCATTCATAATTTTTTTCATTTCAAATATCTAAATCAAACTGTGAAACCAAATGGATTTAGTACTTACTACAATTTATTTCCCAATATTATTTTACGCCTAATATAGGATAAATAATTTCATATTAATACCCTTACATATTCCCAACAGAGTTCCATGTATTAATACATGTTTCAACAGTACATTTCGCCTACACAAAAATTAGTGTTGGGAAGATAATTAATCATTAATAATTGTAGCGATTCCCTAAATCACGACATGGAGGCAAACACATTAAAATACATTTAGATTGTTTTAACTATCTGTTTGAAAATTTTTAGTTTTTATTTGGAAATTTTAAAGATTTAAAAGGGAAATTTTCTTTCTTTTATTACGTATTATCGATTTTATTACTTGCTTAATTGTGTCATATTATTATTTTGTTATTAACCTTTCATTTCATGATGTAGCAAATTTGATACATAGCCAAAGGAATCATATTAAGGTTCTTAGATATGAAATAGTGAACCATTTTTTAACGTGGATTATTTACTTAAATCCTTACTATTTATTTGGTTCAGAAATGCTCACTAATATATTTTGTAAATCAGTTATACGCTTAAAGTTGTCATTTATTAAATGTATTTTGAAGTAAATTTTAAAATAAAATCATGAAATGAAGGGTTAAATGTCATAAAATATTTAATTGCTTTGTTATAATATTATTATTTATTTCAACGTCTTTTAGGATTAACTTTGTTACTCCCTCTGTCCGTCCCATTTTTTTAAAGAGAGTTTCATTTCAATTTTACTGTGATTTTCGAGATTAAAATAACTGATGAAAATTAAAAGACATCATAAACAAACAAACTATTAAGTTTTTGTTAAAAACTACAATTTTTACATGCAAAGGAGCAGGTGCATTATTGATATATATATATATAAAGTTACATATATTTATATAATATATATATAGTTACATAAATATTTTTCGTAGAATTCTCCACATAGAATTTTTACACGTTACTTTGATATTTTTGGTTAACTAGTCATACTTAAAACGGATAAATTATGTTTATCAATGATGACTTGATTCCTTCCATACCATTTAAATCAATCAAAAACTTAATATTTAGAAATGGGACTCTTATTTTCAGACAGACCGAGTAATATTTTGTCAATCATTTTGTTGGTTATATTTGTTAAACCGTGATCGGTCACTACTTAGTCTAAAAGACAGATAAATATTTTTTACGTTTATTTTATTTGCAAAATTAAATCTTAAAATATATTTCAAACTCTTTATTATATCAGTCAAAACGACCGAACTGTGACCATTGCCGTAATATTTACATATCTTTTTTACAGTAATTAAATTTTCCTGAAAATGGTTTTATTTTAGATTTTTCATAAGGAATTGAAAAAACAGTCGTAGTTTGATATGGTAATCCAAAACTCCATTAGCTAATTTAAAATTTGTTTTTTGAGATATATTCAGGTGGTTCGATATAGTGTGTGCAGCTTTCAATAGGGCTTATGTAATCTGCGATGGAGGGGACACAATAATGCGGTCACGGGGGGTTGACAGTGTTTTGAAAGCAATTATGTCTTTATCTGATGAAGGATTCAAGGATTTCTTGAGTGAATAAAAGTTCGAAATCTATTAAAGCTAATTCAATTCATGAAAAACAATCGGCTACGACAATATCAGTTCCGAAGATGAATTTCATTTGTCTCTGCTGATGTGGGGATGGGTTTTTCATTTGGATAATCTGAAGTTTTTTTTAGTCCGTATATATAGTTGTTAGTCGGTCGATTGATACTGTTTCACCGAAAGAAACAGACCAAGGAGTTCTATGTCAGATGTGGAATAACGAATTTTGGTAAATGAGATTTTATGTGAATAGAATTCCATAAAAAAGAATGTTGTTGCGCACCTGCGTTAAAATTGCACCAATTGCAAATGTTGGATGCGTCAGTTGTTTATGTCATTGGTCCCGATATCGTAGGGACATGATCTGTATAATATCCACCTTTATTTTATGGAACGCCTTTAGGGCTTTTTATGGACCAGGATAAGGTTGGTTTTATGGGCCCTGACATGTCTGTGAGCGGAGTTAATTTCGAAAAAACTGCGTAGATCGGTAATTGCTTCTGGTCGGAGAAATTTGGAGACCAGGAATTTAACACTTAGTTGAAAGAAAGAAAATTTTGAGATTGAGTTTCAAATGGTGTTTATGAAGTCTCGACAAAGTGTGAGAGTCTATGTCTGGGGATGCAATGATGAAGTCATCGATGTACGCGGTATCGTTTGACAAACCACTGAGGACAATGTCGATATGTCTTTGAAATGTTTGCGAGGCGTTTCGGAGACAATAGGTGTATTCGTAAGTATTCAAAAAATCCAAATGGTGTGATGATTACTGTTTTGGGTATCAAATCCTCTACAAGCGAAATCTAGAGATATGATTTTGCCAAGTCCAGTAATGAAAGTATTTTGCAGCTGGCGAAGCGCTGTAATATGTCGGTGATGAGAGGCATGGGGTACGAATCGGCAATCGTGTCCCTGTTCAAACTTCTGTAGTCTCGTAAACGCTTAGTGATCTATCGTTCTGAGTCACAATTTGCAGTGGCGTAAACCAACAGGAATTCGATCGGTGTATGATGCCAGAATTTTCTTTTTCGGTTAAAATTCTCATTTCTTAGGTCAGTTTACGCCGAGATTGGCGTATTGGAGTGCATGTTATGTTGGAGCGATAACATAATTAGAAATGCATTTGCTTGGAGCGTCAAAAGGGGTGGATGTGTTAACAATGTTAGGGAAAGGGCTCTCAATATAACATGTAGGATCAGAAACGAAGTAAAATACTTTTGGGGTGTTTACTGTGGTGAGCAGGGCTTACTCATTACCTCTACAGATAAGTTTTTTGTTTTTTATAATCCACGAACATTTCGAATTGTGTGTTGATTAATCTTAGTATTTCAACTCCGACATTGATAAAAATCCACAGAAAAATAAGGTAGTGCATTTGAAAATACTTCGAAAGCAATTCAATAAAATTAGGCGATTATGAAGCCATTTTACAAATCGACGAAAGCATATTTTCGCAGCAGAAATGTAATAGAGACAGAGTTTGGGAAAAAATATTGGCTTTTTGAAATTATGGGTACAAGTTTTAAACAATCTCCACTTGTTCCTAGTTATAAATTCGAAACTTTAATACCAATTATTAAGAACACCAATTTGACTTTTCCTATTTTTATTTAAACAACAATTTTGATTGTCCTTAAGACAATCTTTGTCAAAGCTTTCGTACGATTGCATTCTAAACTAAATTGATTAATGAATTAATTCTTATT
>MQRK01252073.1:0-12402 GCA_001938485.1 Girardia tigrina | reverse complement strand
TTAAGACAATCTTTGTCAAAGCTTTCGTACGATTGCATTCTAAACTAAATTGATTAATGAATTAATTCTTATTATTTTTTTAGCAAATGGAGAAATAAATATTTTATTAAAATATTTACACAAAACTTATTGGATAATAATTTAAATGATTATTAATTATTTAAAAAATATTAATTTGATTTATTTATTAAAAATTGTAAAAAGTAGTTAACTTATTTAAAATTTTAAAATTATTTGAAATTAAAAATAAATTTAAACATTACATATTTTTAGATAATAAGAATTAAAATATTAATCATCCATCAGGGTAGGAGAGACACATTTCCAAATCAACAAACACATTCAAACATTCAAATATTCCTCACACCAATTATTCGAAGAGTATGTAAAGATGGAACTGGACTTATAGATCATTAACTCAGCATTCTGGTAGACCCTATTACATGAGTCGATATTTATTTTTTAATCCTATCGGAATTAATTTAAAAAAACGTAGGAATTTTATGTGATTCAAGAAATCAGAAGTAGCCGCGTTTTTTAAATGACGACGAAAACATCTTACTACTTTTTCACATTTACATTGATTACTTTAATTTACTTATTAATTTTCTTGTTTAATTTAACGATTTTTCTTACAGACCTCAATTTGCTCTTTTGGATGAATGTACAAGTGCAGTGTCGATTGACGTAGAGGCTAACATATACGAGTCGGCAATAAAAATGGGGATGACATTATTAACAGTCACTCACAGACCATCATTATGGAAATTTCACAATTTACTTCTTAAATTTGACGGAGAAGGTGGATGGACACTCACCAAACTGGAGGATAATGAGATTATCGACGAAATGACATCCGCAAAAACCTCTTTGTGATTTTACATTATAATAAATTTATTTCCATTCAAATATCTTGTTGATAGAAATTTGTATTTAATAAAACAATTTCATTTTCTTTTTTTTCATAATTATTAAAAATTGAGAAATGATTAAAATTGAAATTAAATTCTTGAACTTTCCTATAATAGTTAAGAATGTTGAAGGCTTTAAACTCCTAAGCGTTGCGATCTCGGACGACAAAAGTGCACTGTTGTGGGAAGAATTTTTTTACCTTTTTCTTTCCAAGACTGCGTAGTCGTAGTTTAACGATTTTTCGGGAAGTCGGAGTCGGGAAACTCGACACCGACGGTGACTCCGACCAAAATAACAAATATTATGAAATGAGTTGAAGTTAAAGTTTGAGTAGGACAATTTTAGTTTTCACCCCCATCGTACATATATGTTATATTCGATATGTGACAAAAATAATTTTTACGAACAATCTCCGGGTGTGTTGGTTACTGAGACTCATCAATCACAATCAATTGTTTGGTTATGCAAGCGGACGTATTTGACAAATACTCTAAGATTCAGGCGAATTCATAAAGCGTATATATTCGTCATTACAATTTCGCATTGACTTTTGTGCAGAGCTGCGGAGTCGGACTAAAATTATCTGATTCCAAATCCTATATTTTTAAAATTTCCGACTCCGACTCCTTTTTAGGTCAATTTATAATATTTTTTTATTAGTTTAGTCGGTGTCGACTCCGACTTCGACTTCTCTAAAAATCGTTAAACTCAAACTCCGACTACGCAGCCATGCTTTTGTGATGATGGAAATAAACGCCTTAAGGGATTATTGTGCAAATAAAGATTATTTAAATTAATGTATATTTGGATTCAAAATGATTTATTATTTCATTTTTGTATATTTTCGTAAAAAAATTTTTAAAAGATTAATACAACTTATTTTGCTACGTGCTTTGGAAACTGAAACCAACTACAGACATTTATTTGAAACATTTAAACTCATCTTTCTTGCTACTTCAAAAATTCAAGTGTTTAATAAAATAGCCGACAAATATGAAACTTAGAACGATTTTTATGAAGGTGATAACAATTACGAAGATACCAGTAAGACTAAACTAGAAGGTTAATTTTCGTAAAAAGTTATTGTAAATGATTCTTTCTGTTAGATTATTTTTTATTAAGTCCCAATTAAGTGTATGTAGAATCAAACATTTGGGTGTGGGTATTTTACAATTTAATATAACTTTAGTTCATGATCTGAACAGATGCGTACAATGTACTTCTGTATAAGTCCAATGACAAATAAATTAAAAGGTAAGACGTGAAATTGGTACAATTTAAATACTAATTGGTGCTATTTAAGTGCCGGAAAAACAGTGTACAACTAACTTTCAGTTCTAAGACAAAAGTTCGGTCACAGTAACATTTCTCTTGGAGAAATTGTTGATAGAAAGATCTCAAATTTCAGATGATGACAACGAAGCTTTTATTGTAGCACGCAACATTTCGTATGAAGAATATAATTTAAACTTTCGTTTTTTATATCTTCTGAAATTCTTAAATAACGCCAAGTTTGTTAATCATGTTCATACCGACGCCATATATAAATTGATTTGACAGGGCTTCCCAGTACTCGTTCTGGGAACTACAGATAAAGACAGACATTTCAATTGTTTTGGAATTTCTGTACGTTCAGGAGTGACCGAAGAAGATTTTTAATTTACTTTTCAAAGTCTTAATGATTATATTGAAAAAATGTTTTCATATAACTTTAAGTTAAACGGGGTCGTTGCAGACGCCGCTAAAAGCATTCGTAACACATTTCAAAAAGTATTTGGTTACAATGCATTAATCGTTACGTGTTGGTTTCACATGAAAAAATAAACCGATAAAACAGCAGAAAAACTTGTTAAAGATAAAAATGAAATTAGGAAATATTAACGATATACAACAATTACAGCTTAGTAAAATGAAAGCTATTTTTGACAAGACATTAGACCTATTTGTCAATTAATGGAAAGAAAATGAACCAGACTTTATTCAATATTTTTCTAAAGAATGGATTAAAAAGAATCGCAATTGGTTCAAAGGTATCTCAAATAGTATTCCCAGTACTAATAATGCGTTAGAGAGATTCAACAAAGTAATTAAAGAAGAAGCTACTTTACGAGAACGGTTACCTTGGGAAGGAAAGGGGTCAACGTTCGGGTCCATAGGAACGAACCCCAAAATAAGACATCTTCCAAAATTTGAAAAATATGACCACCGACATTTATTGTCACAACGTCCAGAAGAATATTTTCATCTAGAAATAATCTAGAAATAATAATCAAGTGACACTTATCCAGCTCCCGGTTCATGATGATCAACGCCTCGTTCTTGCTTGACGGCTTATTCTTATAATTTACAATATCATTTTTGAATGATTCAATAATCAATCCAATGTCTTCATTCATTTGTTTTTTATTCAAATATACTAAGTGACTTTCAGTCAATCCTTGGGTGAACGGTATGTTATCGCGTTCATCCCGCGATAGAGTTTGTATCTCGCACCGTTCATCTATGTACCGGATGTTGATGTTCGCGTCATCAAATATTATTTGTTCGTCCGGTGACATTATTGGTTGGCTCACCTCAGGAAGCTCATCCATTTCCATGAAATTTTCCAACTGGGTATCCAGGTGGCTTCTATTCGGGAAATAACTTTGAACTTTCTGATATTGGAAAATGAAGACTGATATTCATCTCTTGATCCTGGTTTATCATTTCTTACATTGTTGGATGATTCGTTTCTTTTTTAATTCTGTTCGACCTTTAAACTCTTTCAATACATCAACTTTTCTATCTCTTGTATATTAAGTCCTTGGCAAGTTCGAAGAATTCGTCTCCATTTCTTGGAAACTGACCCTTGCTGCTCCAAGTTGCAACCTAATCTCTTGCTCAAGCCACAACTTCAACTGCTCAATACCTTTTGGTTTCTCGTGATCTTCACAGTAACAATACCAGTCCAGAATTAGTTGTCACCCCATTTTTCAAATGATGTTTTGATAAAGTGTTCGAGGTCCCAGCTCTTTCTCCATCTTCAAATCCTTCAGCCGTACGATAGTGCTCTCAAGCAGGTACAACTACCGGTCTACATTCCTGTTATTCAGCGGTCATAAATCCCGGATTTCCTCATGAATGGACACATACAGCCGGTCTGGACCTCCATATCTGGCTGAGCTTAGACAGGCTTTCTTTGTAAGCTGCTGCACTGAATCTAAGACATTCTATTAGGTTCAGCGCCTCTCCTTTCAAATATTTCCTCAGGTACAGCAACTTCTCATGATCCAATGCGGAAGTTTGATCTACGCATAATTTGAAGGCCGCTTTCCAAGCTTCATACTCCTTGTTGGCTCCTGCAAATACGGGTAATTGGATGCGTTCCATCCGGGCCAAGCTCCTCCTTTTTCTCGAAGAGCTGACCGAATCCCCTGAGCTATTTGATGATGCATCCTCCGAATCTACTTTCTCTGACTTCTGCAGAGAATGTATCTTTGTTGTTTGCCGTCCTTGTATTCGTTCATTGTATTTTTCGTTCACTTGTATTCGCTTTTCATACAAAACCGTCACCAAATCCTCTCTCTGGTCCAGTTTCTCCATCTCTTCCTACAATTTTTCCGCATTTTCCAGATCCCCGACCTGATCGTAATGCTCCATTAGTACCTTAAAACATGCCAATAAATCCTCGTATTTGTCTTTATATTCCTCTTGTAAAACCCATCATTGTATATTAGGAATGTCGGAATCCACACGCGCAACTACCAACACACACACACACATTTCTCAACGCAACACACACGGGGTCTGGCTTGAGGACACTCTCAAAAATCTATCTCAGATAGCTGTGCTGGCTCTCGCACTCATTCTTCCGATCGATCAATATCTTTCTACCAAGGAACGCCACGATCGTTTCTTTCTCTCCAGCTCTTTCTCTCAACGACGATCGAGACTGATTACTTCCGTCAATTTCGGCGTCCTCATCACAATAGATATAAATCAATCGATACATGAAATTTGCTCGATCGATCAAACATATTGTTGGAATTTTATTATTATTAATTATATAAATCATATAAATTTTATTGATTATTATATGAAACTCTATTGATGACAGATAGAGCCGGTCCGAGCGTGGTTGCTCACGACAGCTCAACCACTCTCTGCTACCAATTGGAAATACTTTAAAATTACTCTTGTTGGGAAGGAAAGGGGTCAACGTTCGGGCCCATAGGAACGCACCCCAAAATAAGACATCTTCAAAAATTTGAAAAATATGACCACCGAAATTTATTGTCACAACGTCCAAAGGAATATTTTCATCTAGAAATAATCTATTAGCAATTTTTATTGTCCCTCGGTCGGCCTCCATAACATTACAGAATTTGATACATTTGGACAATTGCTTGTGAAACAAATCCGAAGATTTTGTGTCCCAATGGAGAGTGTTCATCATTTCTGAAACTGTTTCTCCTTTGGCTCCACGAAGAGTCATTCTCCGCGCTATATAAATACTCAAAGGAGAATAAATCCTATTTTGATCAAATTTCTTTTTAGGAGTAATTTCTAATAAATCGAATGTGGATTGCTGACAAGCTATTTCCATTTTCAATATTTTAATATAATAATAAAAAGTCGATTAATATTTTATTATCTATTTTATTAGATATCAAAATTTTAATAATAATTAGAACAGTAAAACAAGTTAACTAAAATAATTTTAAAGTATTTTCTTTCCTTTTTAATTTTTAACATTAATTAATTTTTTATATAAATATACACATATAATTTATTGGAATCGGAATTAAAAATTCCAATTCCAAATTTTATTTTTGATTTCCATCTTGAACAGTTACCTCTATCTCGTTTTGTTTGTTTAATTTTGGAATACATTGCAAAATGGTCAGACAATTATTTTAATGGATTAAAAAATTTGAAAACCGTTCAGTACTTTGTATATTTGGACAAATGCTTAGAACTGGTCTAAGTTGAAAAAAAGTATAAAATGTGCAACATTGTCTAATACTTCTTTTTATATATTGGGGTAAAATAAAGCGCAAAATTTAAGTGAAGAAAAAAAATGATTCTTTTGATACCTTTGACAATTTAAAAATTAATTCGTTCAATAGTTATACTGTAGTATTTCCGAAAGATGAAAACTTTTAGCCACACAATGCGATTGTCCAGCGTATTTTATAAAAATTATTCGCAAGCATACGGTAAGAATTGCTTTTCAATTGAAGAAAGTTGTGCCACCACCTGAAGCAAAAATTTAAATATTGAAGCTAAAAAAACATGGAAGACCTTCAAAGGCAAAGAGAGCATTATTCATGCAATGGTGTTTGTTGATTAATATTTATATATTGGTGATATTATTAGTAAGTGACCTGACGATGGCGATTGATCCGTTGACATATATTGTTTTAAAGTATATATTTAAATGGATGTTGTAGTGACAAAAAAAATTAAATATTAATATTTATAAATATATCTGTATATTAAAATCCAATATTCATATTTATTAAAACAGTTCGCAATAAAAACTAATAAGAATTTGTGATAAAAATAATTTGTTTATCTGAATCACTTTTTTTTGTGAAAAATTTGAATGAAATAAATTTTCTTCTCAAACGCCTATTTTCTTTTATTTTTAATGAAATTGAACTCCGGAATTATCCGTTGAGTGTTTTCGCACATACAGATGTGTTTCATTTTTAATATTTATATGTTAATTTTTTAAATCATTTATATTTTTGTAAGCATTGAAATAATAAAAATGAAGAATAAGAAAAATAATAAATAATATAAACAATAAAAATAAAAATAAAGACATTATAATTTTTCAAATTATTAAAGCAAAAATTAAATATTTATTGCAAATATTAAATTCTTATAGCAAATATATATATTTTTATAGAATTCTACAAATGGCAAAAATAAAATTTTTTATAACATATAATTTGACCCAGATTGTAATTTGTTAAAGACATTGGATACTTCCAAAAAACTCAACCAAAGGTTTATACTTAAAAAAATTGAAAAATTCAAATTGATAATATAAAAAATAGTTCACAGTTAATCTTATTACTTTATATATTGGAAGACTAATATATTCTCGAAGAATAAAACTTACTGGAAACTTAAGCCCAGCATAAGAACTCATTGTCTTTGATTTGGACTTTGTTCGATTTTTCCATTCAGAGTTATAATAAAAATTAGGTTATCCTATTCAAATTATTTCTAAAGTTTTATTTTTGTAAATTACTCTTTCCCGTTTTTCATAATTTATTTAACCAACATCTTTCATGTGAAGATGATTTTTCAGATTTCTAAAATCTGAATTCAAACCTCTTTATTTTTTCAATGCAATTTCATGATTTAAATTTTAACATCGTTAATATTGGGTTCGTGAGTAAAATCCGAAGTCATTATTCGCAAACTTTATTTCTAACACGTAAGACATTTTACAAACAAATTTTTGAGGAACACGTTTTTCAATTTTCATAAACCAGATTTTTAAAATTCTAGATATAAGTATGAATATATTATTATTGATATACAAATGATTTTATTTTAAAGTGTTACAAGATTTATCAAAATCTTTACAATTTTCTTTTACTCCGAAACAATTATTTTAATTGTGATTTTTTTAAACCTAATTTTTTATAAAAAATTTATTTCATTTTAATTATTAAAATATTATCTGTGAACTATAATTTTTATAAAAAGTTGTTTCAATTTAATTAGTAAAATATTACTTATAAACCATAATTTTTTATAAAAAGTTATTTCATTTTAATTAGTAAAACATGATTTTAAATTATTTCAACTATTATATGTTTTTAAATTAAAAATTTAAAAATTTACAGTTCACCAGAAAGAACCCCATAACAATTTATATTGGTAAGATTTTAAAATAATTTATCTGTTTTCAGAAAAATACAATTTAATAAAACAATTAATAATACAATTCGATAAAACAAATATAATAATATAATACTTTTTACATTTCCTTAAAATTTCTTTTTATATTATTTACTTTAAGTATTTTCGTTTTAATAATAATTGTTAATTTCTTTATTATTTTCGGTTTTTTCTTTAAGCTTTTTGTATATAAATAGGTTATCGGGTCGATGTTGTCTCTTAAACGATTGATCTTATTCTAAATTTATTTGTTTTACTCATTTAAAATTTTATCTAAATCCAAATTTTTGTCTGACCGGACACTTATGCCAATTAATAATTTGTCGGAAGCCACTCATAGTTAATTGATATATCCCTTATTTCGGAATAATCAAACCCACAAAAAGCTGAATTGTTCAGAATTTGTTAGACTAACTTTTAAACTCTAAACGGACAAAAATAATAACAAATATTTTATAGAACGGCATTCTCATTTCAACGAGAAGGAGAAACATGACACTGTTGCCTCTTTTTGATAATAGAATTAATATTTGGTGTAAATGTAGAATTCGATAATCGAATTATTATTGCAAATGCTTATTAGTCAGAATCGATCGAACTTTTCATTTACAGGGTTTCCACTTTTAAATGTGAATATTTTCATTTTGAAGTGTGAATATTTCCACTTTGAAGTGTGAAAACTTTATAAATAAATTTACTACTAATATATTGAAAATTGTATTATCAGTCATAGTAGAAAAAGGTTTTTCACATGAATACGAGCTTCTAAATGAGTTATTCCATATGCAAAGAATTCCTTATTAACATTGAACATCTATCTTTTTTAAAATCGAATTGGGCATGAAAAACATAATTATCCTGAATATAAATTGCATTAAGATGCATATTTGTTTCCCGCATTTGAATATTGATAATAAATGTAATAGTAAATAAATCAAATTTATTTGACACTGCTTAAAAATCGTGAAAATGCTGAATGAAGTCATCAATAGGATTTTGAATAACATCGCTATAAGGACACTATGAAAAGTAATGTTAATTGCTATTAATGAGTATATATTGAGTACTTAATGAGTAATGATTGCTATACTTATAGTGTAAATTGCTTTCATTAAAATATATTCTAAATTTATTCAATTTTCTTTCAAAAGATCTCATTCGATCAAATAAGGTGGAGACTAGTTGATATTGTTCTTGAAGAGATCAGTAAGGGCAGAGGAACGCCGAAAACTTGAAAAAGGTTTTGGCAACTTCGATTCTTGGATTTTTTGAATTTATCCAGAGATGTTTTTCAAGCACTTAATACTTATATTGCTATAATGGAAGGATTGTAATTGCACTACATCAGTGAAGTAGTGACATAACTATGTAATGAAGTAACGCCACTTTCCTACTTAGTTCATCATTCACTTCCTTAGTTTAACGACCATAGTCGTATTGAACATTTGCCGAAACTAACGGCTACCGATCAGCTCGACCTTCGCGAACGTTGTCACTGCCTCCAGGAGCTGACCCACTGCAGCCACAAAGTCCCGCTCAGATTTTACAGACCCCAGATATACAGTTTGCGCCCGTCCCATTCCCTCGATCAGCGTGTCCGCTCGCTCGAGGGGCTGCGCAATAGCAATGTAGTCCATCCAGAATAACCTGAGCAGTGCCAGATAGAACGTCACATCAAACCGGTTCCAAGCACCAGCGTCTTCTCTACCACCGTCTCCGCGCATTCCGAATTTTGCTCAGTTAATAAGTCAGAGCCATCATCGCTTGGAAAATCGTATCCCACCTATTCGATCCAGCGACTATGAGGATTTTCATCTCGCGGGTGATCTTTTTTGGTCGCGATAGCTTGTTTTGAAGCCAACTAAAAATATATTTAAAAATACTTAATCGGAAAATATCCAATTTAAAAAAGTGTGATCAATAACTAAATTAACATGCAAAATAAAATATTATTTAACACTAGAAAGACGGAAGGGCCATTTTGATCCTTATAATGCAATTGTTAACAATATTTTGGCTTGCCAATGGAATTGAGTAATTTTCTTTCAGGATATTTTTTTTAATTGCCGGTTTACGCGTATAGGTGAAACTTCGCTTTAATTGGTTTTTTAAAATAAATCAAAAAGTGGTGATACCTGTAAAGCCGATAGGGTCATTTTGACCACTTCCTTACAGAAACAACTGCATTTGGTATTCACAAGATTCTATAATGAAACAGAAAAGGTTAGTGTAGTCAAAGCACAGTTCGTCATGAACATTGGAACATGAACATTGAACTTAATAAGTTTCTCATTTACACATTTCCCACAAACAGGAGCAGCACAGAAAGAGCAGAAGTTAGAGGTTTTGTTGTTTTGATAAATCGAACATTTTTGCTCTTAATGTCACGCAAAGACTCTGACAATATACGTGGAGCTTCTCGCTGTCTTGTTTTGGTGGCTAGGTCATTCACTAATCTCTTGAGAAATCCCCTCCGTGAAATACGAAGACCTGACACTTTGTTATACATTGTTGTAAGAAATTTAAATTTATTAAGGAATGCATTAAATGGATATTGTGATTCAATAATTTAAAATACATATAAAAATAGTATTTCAGTAATGTAAATAACACGTTATTTGTTATTAAAATACTTGAAAACGTAGACTTTTTAAGTAGACGTTTTGACAAATCCAATCCAAAGAACCTTATAGAATGTCTCTATAATTTTTTTATGAATTATTAAGACTGGAATTCATTAAATAACATATTTTTATCGGAATAATGGAAATTTATATGAATAATTGTGGAAAAAGGGCCCTTTGAAATACGTTTCTGAAAGAGTTACTTTCTCATATGAATTTATTCCTTCATAAATCATGGAGACAAATTCAGTGCGGGTGACAGACTAATTTTGATGCATTAGAATACGTTTTATCAAAAACAAAACAAAATTTAGCACATATTTTTTACTCTTCACGGAAGATCAGATTTTGATTTTAAATATTTAAATGATGTTTATTGCTATCGCAATATCGTAATATCAAGATTGTGATAAGGTTAAGAGTCACAATCTTTACCGTTTATTTGCAACGACAAAATTTAAAAGATTAATCCTGGAAATCTTACACGAGTCATTTGGACGTCTATTCTAAGGATAAAGTCATGTTTGATTGTCATTATTTTTCCACTATTTTTCTGTCTGTATATCTGATTTTTTAATTGACTAATAATCTTTAGAAGTTTACAATTGGAACATTGAAGACCTCCCGGGTCTAATTATGATTAATTTATGAAAAAATGTGCATAAAAGAACTCGTTAGAACCCTACATAGAGACTACACATCGGCTCATCCTTATAAATTATGGAAATTTGTAGGCTCAATTCAGCCTTAATCAACATAATTTTCGGTTTATTAGACATATCATTTATCAAAGAATTCACTATACAATATACAATACATGGTTAGAAATAATGTTTTGTTAAGGGATTTTTATTTAATTACCAGGTTTTTTTAACTATTTAATAATCAATAATTAAATATATAATTTAAATTCAAATTTAATTCGAAAAAAATAAATGAAATGTTAATAGAAATTCGAGAAATTTTAGAAATTTGGGCACTATATTTATCATTATAATAATTTTTGGTGAATAAACATAAGCAGACAAAAAAACGCACAGAAAAGTTGAACTCTACCCAAGATATCCACCTGATATCCATCGACCGCTACAAGATTCATGTTATTTACGCGGTCTTATGCATCCTCTTCTATCATCACCTTCATATTCTTCTCGTCAATTAACACATACCGGTCAATATATTCTTACTGATCACTGAAAATGAGTAAATTAATGACCATTGAGAATTTTTAAGAATCAGTAAGAACTGCATGACTGACGTAGTTGTCATCGAACATTTTGGCTTTTATAAGCGTAAGTATTGCATCACAACTCCTCTAACTGTACCATTTCGTCCCATATCCTTTATTAGGGATAGGTTGGACCTAAATCCTCTTCCCCACTGTCGTTTTACAATTTGATTTCATATACTTGACATTGCCACATTAAAAATATTTACAGTTACCTTTTGTGAGTTTTCCAGCCGATTTCATCACATAAATCAAAGTTTATTATGAATCACTGCAATCACTTCCTTGTTACGTTGCTGAGGCGATATCGTTTCAGCCATGTTAACCACACTTTGGAATTGGAAATCCTCGTCCAATCTTGGTTGCATCTCTTTCTTTAACTGGTACGGCAAGCTGTGAATGTAGCCCATTGAACCAAATGCATCGATCTGATCATGATCTCCAACAAAAGTCTTGATCAGTTGTTTGATTTCAGGTGCTGAAACATAGAAACGATAACCCGGTAGAATTTTTGTTTTTCAAAGCAGTAGCCACCATAAAATCTGCTCAAACCGAACACTCGGGTTATTCACTTTTAATTTACTCAGTATTTCTTTGATAATCCGCCGAAAATCTCTTCCACGTGTCGTATACCGGCACATCTAACATCATCATCAAGATTATTATTAAGGGACTTCTTTTTCATCTAAACCATCAGCCTCAATGGCAAATTCAAATTCATCGATCTAACGTTCC
>MQRK01252068.1:0-14830 GCA_001938485.1 Girardia tigrina | reverse complement strand
TGGTAGTGACTCCTTAAAACTTCGACAGTGTCAATACTGGTTTTCCAAATTTCGTTCTGAAAAATTTCATCTGAAAGATGCACCACGCTCCGGTCGACCAGTTGAAGTTGATGGCGACAGAATAACAGCACTGATCAAATCTAATCAACATATGACGACAAGAGAAGTTGCACAGACTCTGGAAATATCAAAATCAAGTGTTGGAAGTCATTTAAAGAAACTTGATTCGTCAGTAAACTCGATATGTGTTTACCACATGAACTGAAAGAAATTCATTTGGTGAAACGTATAAAAATTTGAGATTCCCTTTTGAAGCGAGAACAAAGTGATCCATTTTTGAAGCGCTTGATTACGGGTGACGAAAAATGGATTGTTTACAACAATGTGGAACGCCGACGATCATGGACAAAACGTGGTGAGCCTGCCAAAACGATCCCAACAGCAGAAATTCAACAAAAGAAGGTTATGTTTTCCGTCTGGTGGGATTTTAAAGGAATTGTGTCATTTGAACTCCTTCCGAAAAATGAAACCATCAATTCAGACAGATATTGTGGTCAGCTGGAGAAATTGACTCATTCAATTCAACAGGAACGTACTGAATTGGCAAATCGAAAAGGAGTTGTAATTCAGCATGATAACGCAAGACCGCATACAAGTTTGACCACTCACCAGAAACTCTTATCACTGAATTGGGAGGTTATGCCGCACCCACGGTATTTTCCAGATTTGGCCTCATTGGATTTTCACATTATTTAGATCAGTGTAGAATTTCTTAAATAGAAAAACATTCGCCAGTGCTGATGACATCAAATCGTTCCTAGACGGATTTTTTGCTGACAAAGGCAAAGGTTTTTATGAATCAGGAATAATGAAGCTACCGGAAAGGTGGAAGAAAGTGATTGAAAATAATGGACAGTATATCGTATAAAAATATTTGTACATCCATGTCATTTTTTGATAATAAATATTTTAGTAAAAAACGCAATGACTTTTTGGCAAACCCAATATTTACCATGAGGTGAGGTGCAGCAGAACGGCTGTCATACTTGAGTAATAAAGTGTGTGTATGCGTAACAAACTGCTTGACATCTACCATAATTTTACTTAATGTCTCTACTGATTATGCTTCTACAGTTACCTACCATTCACTTTCTTGTGACAGATTGATATTGATTAATTTTTATTATTTACCAATGGACATCGTCAACATTGTAGATAAAAATGAATACAATAAATCTGAGGTAACTTTCATTTCGAACAATCTTCGTAAAAGGACTTTATACACACTTAGTTTCAAGTTAAGTGAAAAATAGAATGTCAAGAAGACTTTCAACAGCTCTGCACTCAAGCATTTTGGAATTAGTTGATTTGTCATCACTGCAGGAAACAAGAGAAATAACTACAAGATGAGACCCAACTACTTCCTCAAGTAAGCAAGACAGCGGGCCTGTGCGATGGAGGAAGGAAACTAACTTCAAGAGAATTAGAAGAGGAATTATTTGTGTAGTATGAGGAAGAATATATTAAAAAGAAAGTCTTGGTTTCTCGAAGACGTTTGGTGGATAAAGCCTATAACCGAAAAACAGCGTTTGGTGAGAAGCTGAAAATGAAGTTTTCAAAAGGCTGATTGAACAAATTCCTGGCTCGAAAGAACATTGTACAGAGTTGTTCCATACATATTTGATACATTGAAAAACTTGTGTCCTTTATTCTCTTTATTTCCCGGAAGTGACAACAAGAAAACTATGAACTGAAGATTATTTATAATATATTAACTGGAATTTTAATTCCAAACATCGACATGTGGAAAACCATTTGAAAAAAATAAAACGACATTGCTTAATTAGAGCGACATGTTCCATTAGACCGACATGATACCACTATTCGAAACAATAGACCGACATTTCGCTCTATTAGAAGAAATACGGTATTTAATTTTTTTAAATATTTAATGTTTAAATTTGTTTTTATTTTAAGCCTTTTAAAATGTTTTTTTATAATTTTGTTTTTCAAATGAAATATGATATGTTGTTTTTAATTTTGCGTTTAAAAAAACATTTCTTAATTTTTTACTATTTTTGAAGTTTTTGAAAATACGTTATACATTCAGTATTCATTTTTTAATCATATCCTTAAATTAATTTATAATTTGGAAAATAATATTTTACAAATATTAATAAACTTTTCTTAATAGAATTCAAATTATATTTAAAAATACGGTTTTATCTGTTATCTGTTTTGATCAACTCATTTTCCTACTAAAATATTATTTTTATTTACATAAATTTATAAAGAATATTTTTAAATTCAAATTTAAAATCTTTAAGCATTATTCTAATTAATTTTTAAAATTTTCAATTTGATTTTAATTCCAAATTATTTTTTTAAAACTACTTATATCTTGATCGGCGAACTAAAATTAACTACCTCCTCATACTGTGAAATATAGAAAAAGATCTGTCAACTGTGGCCGTTATTACTGGTAAAGTTGTAAATAACTTCAACAAATTTGGAATTTTAGGATATAAATGAAAGTTGCAAATATTCAAGCAATGAATAAAGTTTATTAAAAGATATTTTGATTAATACAATGATACCAACACATCGTCACTTCGCCAATAAAGATTTCTTTAGTGGAACTAAAATCACTTGATCATTTTTCATTACTGGCTTTTATAGATAGGAGGATTTAGTTACCTGCATCACGTTTAATGTTTTGAGAAAAAAAATTTTATCATCTGCAAAACTTTTATTCAGTTAAAAGACTTAGAGGTAATTAATGTAGAGAAGAGATAAGTCAAAACAGAATGCTTTATTTGACAACAATTTGAATAATAGTAAACACAGATATTATTTAAACAAAAGTAATATAAATTACACAACATTCACTCTCACTAGAGAACAATTGTTCATCCAATTAAATAAGCTGTCATGTGAATACGAGAGAAACAACAAGATGCTACGCTTTAGTGATCTAGTCGTTCCGGACGTATGTTAACCGCATAGACATTCTGAACGGTATACAGATCGTTTCAGACTGTGGTAAAATATTATTATTACCGCTTTCTTCGACAGAAGGTGAAGAATCGAAGACACTGATGTCGCTCAATGCAATGATTTTTGCAATGCATCTTCTTGAAGATCCCCACTCTCCTGAGGAGAGAAAGTAGATACTTCTTCCAATTCCTCAGCAATGGATGTAAAATTAAATTCATTATTTCTGGGCATAGGGGCTAAGTCATGAATCGAGACGGTAGATTCGACACCATTTTGATGGCGAATATGAGCGTATTTAGGAGTCACCAAAACTAGCTCAACCTCATCGACTACAGGCTCCGATTTGCAGCTTCTAACATGACTCTTCAGTAGTACAGGCCCTGGTGAAGCTAACCGTGACGGCAAAGAGCTACCGGTAGACGATTGACGACTAAATAACAGAAGATGCTTTTCACTTTTTCAGAGTTGTAACGCTCGCACTGATCATTACCCCGTGGATTGTAAGGATTTGTACGCCTTTGGGCAACTCCACATGACATTAAGAATGAGGATACTTCCGCAGACATGAACTGAGCACCACGATCTGAATGTATATAACCTTGCATTCCAAAATAGTGAATAGTTGCTGCACACACTTAGTTACAGTAGAAGCAGATACATCACTGCACGAAAAGGCAAAAGGAAACCTTGAGTACTTGTTTACCAAAACGAGCAGGTACTTGTGAGGTGTTACTGAAGGCTTAGGGCCCACAAAATCCATGCTCAAACGTTCGAATGGCATGGTTGCTTTAATGAGGTGATTTTGATCTGTTTTAAAAAATATAAGTTTGAGTTGAGCACAAATTTTACAAAATGAGCACACTTGTCGTACTTCATCAGTAGAATAAGGTAAGTTTTTACTTTTCACAAGGTGCAGTAAACGGTGCCCTCAAGGATGACATAATTTACTATGAAGATCATTTAAAGAAATACTAGAAACCGAGGCACAAGTAGAGTGTGTCAGCAACTGCGTTTATTTTACCAGATCGATACATGACACCATAAGAATAACACGCGAGTTCCACGCGCCGTTGGGCAATTTTATCATTTTTAATTTTATTGTAATGTTTTTGATCAAACATAAATGATACAGATCGATGATCAGTACAAAAACAAAGTGACGGCCTGTTAGATAATGCCTCCAGTGTCACACAGATTCGATAATAGCAGCCACTTCCTTCTCCACAGAGGAGTACCTCTTTTCGGTTTTGCTCAGAGATCTAGAGAAAAAGGCAACTGGCCAACCATTTTGGGATAAAGTGCCAGCTAGAGCAATGTTTGAAGCATCAGTCTCAACCATAAAAGGAATAGATTCATCTACTGTAGTGAGTATAACGTTCTCAATCGAGAGTTTGAGTTTAAGCACGCATTATCAAAGGGAAAGGTATGGCAAATGGCAATCTAGCATTTCGATCTGGTTTAATTTGACCATCGGAAATTTAATATCCTAAGAAATTAATAACAGACTGCCGATATGAACATTTACTTTCGTCAAGAGTGATGTTGATTGTCGATAATGCATTCTTAAAGTTTTGTAGATTTGTGTCGTGTTTTTCGTAGGTTTCACCACAAACAAAGACATCATCTAAATAAGCATAGACACCCTTAAGATTATACTGCTGAATAAACTCATTAATGACTTTTTGAAAACAAGAGATAGTGTTCGTTAAGCCAAAAGTCAGGCGGCAGAATCGAGACAAACATCCACTAATCTCAAACTGTATAATGTTTTTCTTCTGATCGGATTGGAATTTGATGATAAGCGCCTTTGAAATGAAGAGCAATGAAGACTCTGTAACGTGCTATTTTTGTACCAAATCATCGATTCTCGGAAGAGGGTAAGCATTTAGATGCGTAAATTAGTTGATGGTTTGTGAGTAATCAATTACTAGGCGTTTCTTGTGGCACACATCATTGACAATTAGAACCTGAGCTCTCCATGGAGAGTCACTTTGCTCAATGATACCTCCCATCAGCAGTTGTTGAGCCTCTGATCTTAGAAATTGTCCATCATCAGTAGAATAACGTCGCGATAGTACAGCAACAGGCTTACAATTAATAGATAGGTTTGAGAACTGGAGGTTGAATTGACATAGCAAAGAGGTTGCAGACAAATAGAGTGGTCTTATCGCCGTCCAAAGTAATCGATATATTTTTATGCTGGCACATAAAGTCATGACCAAGCAAAACATCACAACATAAATTGTATAATACGAAGAATTTGATGTTATAGCACTCTTCGTTTTTAATAGAACAGTTAACTGGACATTAGTCTGTAATTCTTGTACGGCGAGCAGTGCTGACTAGAGTGATAAATCCAGATAAACGAAACTGTTTTTTAAGCGAGTTAATATGCAATCGAGTTTTTGATAAAATTATCAGAGCTACCTGTATCGACCAACGCTTTAAAAGTGTAGCCATTTATAAACATAACAATTGTAGCACGAGAGACAGGACTGTCAACATCTGATGAAATGAATGACAAAATTGATTGATTTGTGGTAGCCGAAATATTTTTAGATTTTTCAGAATGATAGACCTTTGAAAAATGCCCATTTTTACTGCATTTGTGACAAACCACATAACGTGCTGGGCATACAGTACGATGGTGGCGCTCATTATCCCAAATATAGCACAAATTACGTGAGGCTGAAGCAACTTGAACTTTACCATCTTCAGATAAAATTGTTTTGAAAGACATTTGAGATGTTGCATTGACAGTCGGCTGCATATTTCGCGAAGGGTACAACTCACAGTATCTTTGAGCCATTTCAAGAGCCCTTGCTAGAGCAACTACTGCTCCCAAATCCAGTTGTGAATTTTCGAGAAGCCACTGGCGAATATGATTTGAATTTAGTCCAGCAATAAAAGCATCGTGTATTGATTCCTCGCAATATTTTTCGGCTGATACTGCTTTGAAATTGCAATATTTCGAGAGCCGGTGAAGTGATTTTAAAAACTGATCTATAGATTCACTTGGTTGTTGATGGGGAGTGGCGAAAAGATGCCGCGCAAATATTTCAATCTTTAGATTATCAAAAACGTCGTTCAGCGCCTCCATAGCTTCGTCGAAAAAATACAGTCAACAATGATAGTATATATACAATGATGATGAGACCTAATTTTTCAACACCACTAGACGATCGAGCTTAGTATCTTCCACTGATTTCAAGAAATTTTCGAAAGTACGCAACCAATGGCGCCATCCTCGGGTTGCTGTCGATGACGATGAATTCACGTCGAAACGATCGGGTTTTGTTAATTTATCCATTATTCTGAAACAGAAAATTGTTGTCAAATAAATTGTAGAGAAGAGATAAGGCAAAACAGAATGCTTTATTTGACAACAATTTGAATAATAGTAAACACATATATTATTGAAACAAAAGTAATATAAATTACACAACAATTAAGGTCATAATTAAAATTTTTCGAGGCGATGGGTCTTTCTTAAATTTGCAAAATATTAATAATATTGGAAAGTTCACATTTTAAATTCAAACATTGCAAGTTATTCGTATTAATAGTCAGTTACAAAACTAAGATATAATTAAGATTGTGAGCAATATTTTGAATCGTATGAATGTGTAAATGCATGGATGCTGTATGTTGATATGAGTATTTTGATTTTAATGGTGATTCTCCCACCAGGTGGAAATTGGTATTTTTTTGTATTTACAGTGATTGACTATTCGAACATAATTAAAAGGATAATTTGATAAGCTAATATTTTTAAAATTAAAATAAAGTTTAATATTTTTTTAAAAAAAGAAAAGCATTTAATTAGATATAAATAAAACTGATTACATTTAAATTAAATTCACAATTTGATAACATTTTTATTATTTGAAGTTTATATAAAGAAATGACTAAAATTTTAAATTTCGAATGGATTACAAAACGAAATGTAGAATTTTGAGGAAGAAATTGAAAAAAACATCACAACCGTTGTCATTTGGGTGTGGAACGCACATTGGAACTGTATTGTGTAAAAATTTAATCCAAAGTATCAAAAGAGAAGATTGTTAATTTTAAACGATTTTATTAATTTTATTTTTTAAATTTGTAATTTATTAAATGAAATTAATATTTTTAAATTATTAATAGTAATTTTATTTTAACCAATAAAATATGTAGTAAATATATATTAAATAAAATATATATGTTCAAATTGGTTCAGATTTTAGGATTAGAAGTATTAAACATTAGTTGATGAATATAAGCAAATATACTATAATGGATTGTCATAAAGATGACCCAAATTGTGAATTTAATAAATGTTGTAGCAAATGTGTCAGTTCTCTTAACAATCTCCTTTTTCGGTGGTCTCTTATTTTCTGGTTTCTTTTTTCCGGCCTCCAAAAAGCAACTAGAAATACAATTGCTAATAATGGAAAAAGAATTTCCGAAACATGTACATCATCTTCCACCGAAATAGTTTTATTTCTTTCGAAATTTATTTCATTCTTCATTTCCTTGTTTTCTCAATATTAGCTAAAGTTAGATATCGGCCTACAATAATCACTTCCCTCGGCAGCTCACAAAAACTTTCTAGTGAATCCACAATGGATCTGAACTTGTATTGTCTTTTCTTTAGTGACTGACTGAATGTTTTGAGATTTCGTTTCAATATCGTCTTAGTTGATGATACACACTTGGCAGATTTCCGGAAACAGATTTGACTGAAAAAATGTTATACTATCAAATTTTATCGAAACTTAATAAGTTAAAAATAAAAAAATGTTATTAACGATGACAGAGAAAATCGAACAATCGTTAAAAAAATCATTTATTTAAACAAAAAGAATTTAATGAATATTGTACATGATAATTTCAAATACTGAAAATTTGCAAAATAATTGATAACACAAAATCTGCATTTAGAAATAATAGCGATTAATGCAAAAGTTGACATTATAAATGGATGCATTATACTAAATATAATATATTAATATATATTTTTCACCAGTTTGAGTTTCGTGATCATTGGGTGAACTTTTTTCACGAAAACTACAAACCATAGTTGTTTTATTATTTCTATGCAAATGTTCATTAATTGATCATATGAGGTTTTACTTATAAATAAGTCATAACCCTAATGAACAATAATCAATTTCTTAAAAAAGGCTTTAACAAAATTATTTTTCAAAAATGTAAAATATAAAGCAAAATATATTATTTCGGTGGGGCCAGACTGATATTTGACCATTTAATTGACACACACACACTGAGAATAATGATGACTGGTTATTGAATTAAGGCATCGAGACACCGACTGATCCTGGTGGAGGACAACCACCCAGTCGATATCGATTTATCAGTTTGTCCGGTGAAGAAGTGTATCTATACTTATGACAAATCTCTAATCGATGCCGCCGACATAATTCTGATGCGCTCGTACTCGCTCGGCGATTATCCGTTCAAACCTTCGCAAATTGTCGTGATTTTCGTTCTGGAATCACCTATTAATTATAATTTGAAGCATTTTCGTCACGTTATCGTAAATCAATATTCATTTATTAAATACTACTTTATTTAACTTATTTTTTTCATAATTTTAATTATTAATTTAAATTTTATATTAAAATTTCGTAATTTTATCATTAATTTATTTTTATTTTTTATGACTTTTTATTGATTATTTATATTCTTTTGTATTTATCCAGTTAAATTTAAAATGCTTTTTTTTCTTATTATATTAATTAATTATTAATATATTTATAATTAAATTAAAATAATTTATTAAATTATTATTTTTTTTAGTTTTTATACTTTAATGAGTATTTATATTTGTTGTAATAAGAGAATTACTAAATGAAAATAATTTATTTAAATTACAATTTACAATTCTGAATATTTAAAAGAATTTGCATATTAAAACACCTTTATATTAACACAATTCTTCCACAATCTCACTATTTAACGACTTAATTTCTGAATCTTTTAGGCTTTTTACGGTCTCGAACTGGGTTGCATCTTACTATTGTTTCATCGGTCCCTAGTCGCTGTTCATCTGGCATCTGGTCCTCTTCCTGTGAATCTCAATGGTCGTTTTGATACTTTTTGACACTATAGGTGGAGCCTGTTTTATTTCCTCGTGTCATTTTGTGGTGTTCCAGATATTTTGATATCCACCGCATTTCTCTCAATTATTCAATTCCTCATCCTTTTTAATCTATGCGCATGCTGCCTCACTTTACCGATCACCTCATATGGCCATTCGTATCTCGACATATCGATTCCTTTGATTCGCAGTAGTATCCATTGCCAGACTGCCCTATGAATTCGTTATAACTGGCTTCTTAACTTCTTATTTGATCTGGATCTGTTAATTTATACTTTTAGTATTTTTTGAACCTCTGTGAGATATTTGTTATAGTATTACCCATTTGCTGGACTCACTTTCTTTTCCGATCAAAACGAGCTTATTTCCGTTCAAATATCCATCAAATGGATAGAATCCAGTGCTTCTACTAATGGTATTTCTTAGTCCGAATTCAACAAAGGGTTGCCTCTTCCGATTCATACCTGGATGACTTAACTGTTGCGTAAAGCATATCTTTAGCTGTACCAAATAATCTTTTAATTATATTAGCACCCTGGGGATAATGTGGTGAGCTCCGAGATTTTCTCATTCCAAGAAGTGCACAGAGTTCTACGTACTATCTCGCTCTCAAAGACAGTACCTCTATTTGAGTGTATCCTATCTGGGATTCCGAATTGCACGAGCCACTGGTCAAACATAGGTTCGCATTTCGTTTTTGCAGTCATATTCTTCAGCAGTATCAGCATAGGGTATTTTGAAAGATTATCAATAATTCCTAAGATGGATCTACATTCCTTTTTACTTTATGAAAGAGGTCCTGTTACGTCAATAGATATTATTCCAAAAGGGTACTCTTCATTTAGGGATACATAAGCCTTATTTCTGTCTGCTCGTTGATTTTTTTCGGCTTCGACCCTGTTTACAATTTCCTTTTCTTATTCGAACATCAAAAGATATACCTGGTTAGTAGAATTTATAGTTTTAAAGAGCTATTGTTTTACTGAGTCCGATGTACCCATGCAACATATGGGCATGACCGATGATTTCACCACTCCTATTTTTTGGTAAAAGCAGTTTATAGTCACCTTGGCGAATGATATACATCAAATCTCATCTAAATAACAAATCCTTCTGATTTCACCATAGCACTTGGGCTTCTCTTTTTGAATTCTGAAGTTCTTCAGGATATTGAACTTCAACGTTTTTATCTCTTATAAGTATTATTATCAACTTTAAATTAATATCCTTCGTCTGACAGACCTTTTCTTCTTCAATTACTATCCACTTGCAATAGATTACAGTTTTTATCATTTTGATTATCATTGTAATATTTAACATTTCGGTTTGCCTTCGTATTTTCTTGGTTTATAGTACATTCTTGGCATTATTCTGATGTTTGGGATAGAGCGTCCGCATTCATATGTTCTTTTCCTTTCCTATATTTGATATCCATATCTAAAACCTTCAAATCATTCAAATTGGCTTGTAATCAGTATTTTCCCATTCATCATCCAGCATAGAACCATTTAACTTTTTCTTATACTAAATCTTCTTCCAAATAAATAGTGTTTAAACCTTTTTGTTATTTATAGACACTTAGCAACTCCTTTCGTATCACACAATAATGTTGTTCTTTTGTAGACAACTTATGCGCAGCCTAGGCTTTTACTTTTAATCACTACTTTTCACTTGAGAAAGGACGCATCCAACTGTATTATCACATGCATCCCTATCCAATGTGAAATAATCTTTGGAACTGCCAAAATTGGAGCGGTCGTTAAACAATGTTTCAAATGAAAGAATGAGTAGCACATATAGTCTGACTATTGAAAAAATAAGTAATTTTCTATTCCATGCTTTTTTCAATCTGTCTTTACATGCGTTTTCCAATGGCATACTCTTTAATGTAATAACGTTAGTACTCGCTAAATCCAAAGAATTTCCTCATTTCCTTTTGAGATTCTGACTGCGATCATTCTTGGATGCACTTGATTTTATCCTCATCCATTGAGATTCAATTAGCTTATAATCTATGGGCCAGGTACCTTACACCTCTGACAAAAAATTGGCATTTTGATGGTGCAAGGTTTTTGTTTGATTGTTACATATCTTAGCCATTTAACACATTAATAAAAATTATTGATAACTTGTTTTAATATTACATTTAAAAAAATGAAAAAGACAGAAATTCAAACTATTTTGAAGTACGAGTTACTACGTGGATCCTCAACATTAGAAACTATGCAAAACATCAATAATGTATTCGAATACAATACTACAACGCACCAGGTAGTTTCTAATTGGTTCAGGAAATTTGAGAACGGTAATTTTAACATCAATAATTAGTTTCGGGGTCACACAGGAACGGAAGTAGAAAATGTACTAAACGTACCATGAAGCCGGAACAATCACAACATGGCTCATTATTTATCGCTAAAGTTTGCTGTTAAAATGCAAACAATATCGAACTACTTATCTCAAATTGGTAAAGTGAAAAAACCGGATAAGTGGCTTCCACCTGAGTTGAATGAAAAACAGAATAAAAATTGTTTGCATGCTTATTACATGATGGTTTCTTGTTATAAATGTGATCAGATTTTCAATCGAATCGTCACTTTTGATAGAAAATGGACATAATATAATAATCGCAAAAGTTCAGCAGACTGGATAGACACGAATGAAGAACCAAAATTCAGTTCAAAGCACAAAATTTATCAAAAGAAGTTGATTGTGAAGGTTTAGTGGTCTGCCGCAATTATAGTCCATTTTGAATCCATGAAGCCTGGTTTGTTGATCACAGCTTATTGCAACCAATTGGAAGATATGATGCGGAAACTCAAAGAAAAACAGTCGCGTTTGATAAGCAGGTCAACTTCTCTCTTACTCCACAACAATGTAAAACCACATACTGCACTTAAGACTGTGTCAAAACTACATGAACTTAATTTGGAACTTTTTGATCAATGAAGAAAAGTCCGCGTCGGTCCTGTATACATTCACCCTCAGCATAATTTGATTCTCAATCATACGGTATCATAGTCTCCCCCAAAGTTGAACTTTGGTTTTTACAGTGGTTCTTTAACTGCGGCCTCCCCCGAAAACCTTGTTGGCCTTACCGATATTGATTTATCGTTTTTGCCAACCGAAATACCACACACGCCACACAGGCTCCTTAATAGACAAGGTTTTCGCGCATATAACCCGCATAATTTTTTCATCGCCAGGGACATTTGGAGTATGTAAAAACACATTTTATCCGCTGTTTATCATCCTGAAATGTTAGTTGTTATCATGTAAATTATTTTTAGGATACACCGCCTATTTTTATACCCTGCGAGTAGCGTGGGGCGTAGATAAAATCACACATAACCTGCGGGTTATATGCGCGAAAATACGGTACTTACCCTAGACAACTCGTATCTTTGACTAGTTGACTCTACCAACTTTTATGTATAGAGCCGACTAACCACTATCTGGGTCAGTACCACTCCACCTTTAGATTCCATTATTTTACTTCCATTTCATTGAACGCCCGTTTTTGTACGATTCTATCCATATCTCATTTATAGAATCTATGACGGTTGCTCCCTGGGACCAGTTGTACAACTCATTGATGTATCTTATACACACCCACCCACGTCGCCATACACCACCTATCAACCACCAAGTATCCCTGTTTCACTAGTCCACTTAGATACCTTAATTTGTAGAGACCCTCTATACCGTGCAACCAGGCATGACAAAACACTTATGTTTTGTCATCTCTCTTTGTGTATTAGCCATTTCTATTTTATGTGAATAATGAATGGATATCTAGACCTATAATTGATACTTATAACAGCACTTTGATGAACACTGCCTCGACCCATATGCACGTCTATGCCAGAGGAGACAGTGAGCCACAAGGTCGCAACCCAGGAGGTAGCAACATTCGAACTCACATACAATAACCCTATGAACGACCGATTTATTGAGAAGAAATTATCTGCTGCCTTTGCCTTTGCTTCTTCAGAGTTCATGCTCACCAGACCTAGCCCGAACTGACTACCATTTCTTGCTCAATTTAAAAAACATTTTCATAGGAAAAAAGTTAAATTTCGACAATTCTGTAAAAATGACCTTCCAGGAATTTATAGATTTTCGCACACCAAAATGCTATTCAAATGGTCTCAACAAGCTGCTGCTCGAATGGTAAAATGTTGATAGTAATGGCGCATACTTTAATGAATGATATAAATATCTGTATTGGTAAATTATCAATAAACCAACTTTAGTTCTACAAATGTCATACTTGACGACTTAATAGATTCCTGGGGATACTGGAGTGATATTATATCTGGTATGCAACATAAAAACTGTTATCGATTTATTTGATATATAATTTTGCACATTTGATATGATTGATAAAATATTAAAACTACTTATAATTCTTAAATTCTATCAACCTTTCAGAATAGGGCATATTAATTATCTGTTTGCGCTCTTCATAATTTTATTCTAATATTAATTCACGCCTTTGTACATAATGTATAAAATTTTATCATAATGCTGTGCTTTATTCGCATGTTTGTATCATATAGTTTATCATGTGTTCTCAAAGAATATTAAAATCATGATTTGCTTCTTTAAAATTAGAAGACAAATTCCAAACTCAGGGAATGAAGCCTTTAATCACACTATCTCCATCACAAAACAATCTTTGGTGTTGCAAAAAACATTTGAGTATTTCACTTTTTCATAGAATTCAGTTTGATATCCACCTTATGTCCTAGAGATAGAAATGTCAGGAAAAGAACGTTTATTTTTAACTTCCAAGTCTGTAATAAATTTAGTATCTTTTCTAATGTACCAATCCCAACAAAAATGTTTAGATTTTAACAATTACCTAAATCATGGTTCTTATCTTCACTTTTTAATAACAACTCATTGTTCCAGCTTATTATTGCTATTATTTCTAAATTTAAGTATACTTTCTTTTTTTCGTTAATTAATAATGAATATTTTGTAAACTTATGAGACTGCAAGAATTGAATACATTATGATTTATACCGTGATCTTTGGGTACTCATGTTGTATTTTTTGGATAAATAGAATAAAAATTCTTCTCTATAGACAACTTTCTAAAAACACTGCGCTTTGAGCACATCTGAACTACTGGAAATGTTGATATAAATAAATGGTGATTTGTTTTCTAGATTAATAACTTATCATTATAGGTTTTATTTATGCTATTCTTTTCTACTTATATTCTTTTTTTTTCATTCTGTTTATTGTTCATATGAATTTATCTAATATTTTCATTTTAAAATTCATTGTAATAAGCATCATTTCATGCATATGGCTGTGACAGGATCGCCTCAACTGGACTGCTACATATCGATTTGATGCGACAATTGTGACTCCATACTATAAATTTACGCCATACGACATGTCAAAGCCGATGCCAAGCAAATATCCGTTGCCTAGGGTGGATTATTCTACCAATCGTACGAAAGACATCGCTTGGTTTGTTAGCAATTGCAACACTCCAAATCGTAGACGTCAAGTCGCTAAACTTCTCTCTGCACATTTTAAGGTAGTATTAATAGATTAAAAGATTTTTCATATATGACTTTTTCATAAAAAAGACATATATATATATATATATATATATATATATATATATTATCTAGAATTGATAATGGCATTTTTAATAATAATGAAAAGAAAGGCCATTTTTTAATATTAAATTTATTCCCAATACAAACG